>JASGXE010006870.1:0-19526 GCA_030068105.1 Sinentomon sp. SZTP_YWyxl | reverse complement strand
ACGCCGTCCGGCAACTGCCGGTAACCATGGAAGTAGAACAAATGGAAGAGGATCATGGAGCATTGTTGCGGAGGAGAGAGCGTGTCGCCCAATCGCTCTGCTGGGCGCCACCAGTAAGGCAAAAGAGGAATCTTCCGCTGTTCTCCTGCATGCATTCTGGCGATTTTCGAAAAAGGAGGTTTTTTGAAAACGTGATTTCTCGAGAACTAATTATCAGATTTCAAAGATGTGCAGATCAAATTTTGCAGGAAGTTCTGGAGAAAAATATAGCAAGCATAAGTGGCATCTAAGTTGAGCAGCGCGACTAAATTATCTCGATATATTTGAAGTCAATGAAGTGAACATCTTTTGTGGGAATTGGAACATCCAAATCTGGCACGCAACTTGGGAAGTTGCCCGGAAATAGAGGGATTCCGGCAGCGGGTTTGCCTCCTCATTGCGTTTATGTTTATTTGGCTTTCGTCTGATGCGAATTTCCAAATTCCAAACAAATTCGCCAGAATTTCGACGGTGCGTTCCAATAAAAAAAAAACACGTTTTCAGCATCTAAAACGAATCCATTCCAACCTACTGACCTTATCTAGCCCACCTTTGCCTGGTGTCAGCACCGTGTGGTGTCAACCACATGGGCGGTTTCAACCAACTGCATGCCTGTCAACCTGTGTACCTCCGGACCACCAGCCGAAGGGTTATCAGTCCATAAGACCCAGCGAAATGAAGAACAATGCATCCTGTGTGGTGTCAGCCCACTTTCCATTGGGTGTCAACCAACTGCGTGATGTCAACACTACTTGGTGTCAACCTCAGGGGGCGGTTCTTTGGGGTGAATATTGGATGTTTCACCCCCCCTCATTTTGATATTGCCATCTGGTCTGACGCATCGCTTTCAGTCGTCTTGCTAAATTTGCTCAAAGGTCGGGAAAATCCGCCCCTGGTCAACCTGCTGCGCGGTGTCAACCCACATAGGCCTATGTGACAAAAAAGTTCATGTCAGTATTTTTCAAAATATTTTCCACGATATACTACTCTTGGCAGGGTGCGAACCCAATGTAACCTCCGTGTTACCAGCACGTTGCCCTCGACCATTCGGTCACGGCGACTGGCGACTGCCGCAGGAGTCGGCTTCAGGAATCCTACTTCGCAATTCCGGGGAGTTTGATTGGAATGTGGAAATGGGCTCACGCAGGAATATGCGGGGAGAATGTCAATTGACCGGGGGGTTATGCCCTGTTCGCACTATGCTGACGTGGGACTCAAAATGCGGCTGGAGAGAGCGACGTGAAAAGAGTAACGTGGCGTGGGACGTGGCCTCGAAAATAAAACATGTTTGATTTTCGACGCCACAGCCGACTTCAGCCTGCCGTCGAAAATCAGACATGTTTGATTTTCGACGCCGCAGCCGGTTCCGGCCGCTGTCGAGTGGGCAGTTTTGTTCTTCTTCTTTTTCTCCGAAAAGGATTGGAGAACGATTTGGACCAAGGTGTGCATTGGCGGAACGCTGTTGTTTGTTTCTCTCCATTCTCATTGCTGCCGCTGCCGTTTCCAGAGCAGCAGGTTTTTCAAAGAGGTTGTTGTTCTGTCCTGTTCCGTTCTTCACGAATTTTGTGATTTTGCCATATCCTGATCAAGGAGTTTCATCCTTGCCTTGCACAAACAGGGATTTTTAACCCTTCGACGTTCTCTGTTTCGCATGGCGTCTCTTATTAAAACTTGGTCCGAGGAGTGCCGAGGAGTGTTCATAGATTTGTACAACGAGGAGTTAATTTTGTGGGATATTCGACATCCTCACTATCACCTGGACGAAATGCGCAAGCGCTCATCGGAAAGAATCATCAGAGAGATGGAGGCCAATGGCATACATCTGACAAGTAAGTTTTTCCAGCTCACGTTGGCGTGCCAATCGTTTTTTTTTCTTGTTGCAAGAGGGTGACGTGTTTTTGCTTGTCTCGGAAACATTCAACAACACTTCCCCTCATGAATGCAAGACCGAAGATTTATTTTCACATTTCTTTCACATTTTCACCAAGGCGGTAACTTTAACATGAAATTCGCACATCGAAGAGTTCCGATTTATTGACTGCATTTGGAACAAAATTGTCAAGTTCGCAATCAGTGAAGCCAATACAAGCAGTGCGCTTACCTTACCCCAACCATTACGGCATTCCATCAATGATACCAGCAAACCGTTTGCGAAATTGGATGCACAATATAATATGTTGTCAGGGTTTTGGAAACTTTCGAACATGCTTTGTGAAACTCAACAGATCAGGATGAATCAACAGCTTCAGTTTCCCACTCACGTGTGTTCTTTGAATGCAACGGAGCGTATTTGTCTGCATTTGCATGTTTTCTGTGGTTGGTTTATCAGTCCCCCTGCTTTGATAGGCATCTTTGCGATTCGAATCGGTTGGATTCGATTGATATGCCATTTAACTTGCACAGTTACACATTTTTCACATTTCGTGAAAAGGCCAAAGAGAATGCATATTTCTGCATTTTATAAGAGCATGTGTTTTTATAAGAGCATTATAAGAGCATGTGTCCGTAATTCTGAGTCCAGAAACTATACTTTGAAGAAAAGCGCATCCAACTTCAGTTCAAACTTCTGACAAACTGTTCATCCTTGCCTCTCCCCATCTCATCTTCCTCATGTCTCCCAATTGAAATTTAATCCCATTTTTGTTGTGGTTTAAAATTTCAAAAGGCGGATGACACACTGCCGCCAATTAGGTACCTTTTTTCCACAAATCTGGTCAGGAGCGCATGTCTCTTTCACAAAAGCTGAAGTATGGTGGTCCCTCTTCACCCCTGCTACCACAAAGGACCCGCTTGATAAGAGTCGCTCTCCATTTACAACCTGAGAACCAACTCAGTTCTTGAGGTCAAAGGTCACTGTTGATCGGTGGATCTCTCCTGGAGAGGGCAAGGCCCTATTCTGCATTCTTGGTGGTGAAAACATTTTCAACTTTCAAGTGAGCCAACATCTTTCCATCGGCGATCACAAAGTTTGGTTGCACTCTCACATCACGGTTCTCTGAAGTCGGATGCTGTGCTCTGTTTGAAAAAGTGAAAAATATAGTGCATATTTTGGTGCATGTTTGGCGGATTTTCGAGCAAATTTTTGAATAAGTGAAAAATATGGTGCATGTGTTGCATATTAGGAACCTTTGAGCACATTTCAGTTTAAGATGTCATATTTGTATGCATATTTGAGCAATTTTGCTAGCACTAATTCCGCTCCCTGCTGATTAAAAAGAAACGCTAAAAATTCACAAGTCGCTGGGCATGGGAAAATGTCTCCATCTTTTCGCCCACTCTGATTTCATTGTTCGGATGCGTATTTTCTGCTTGGGCATAAGTTCCATCACGATCTCATTTTTTTAGAAGTCGCTGGGGAGTATAGGAGTATGTGTTAAGCCGCAGCAGAAATGCCGCACCAGAAACTGCAACTGCAAAAAATGGAAACTGCAAAAATGGCCCAATAACAAATACCCCTGAAATGTTCTTCTGTCAAAAAAGAAGCCATTTTCTGTACACTTTGTTAGGTATATCTGACCACATATGGACTGGACTAAGTATGGAAATGAAAAGGTTAGGTTAAACCTAAAAACAACTAGACCTAAGCAACGAAGAGGCAAGAATGATCACTCTTCGGTGAGTCAGTCCACATGTGGCCAAGTTACCAAATTACCTACCGCCTTTTATTTCTTTTTTTTACATTACAAAGAACGAATTTGCGTGCATTTTCATTGCTAACATTGCAACGTGGACCCATAGGTACCAACTTTATTCAGGCGCTTAAATTTTTTGCTGTCAGTCTTCGAATGTTATTTTTGGGTCTGGCGATGTCTTCGTTTCTCAAGAGGAATATTTCGTCGCATTCTTCCGTCAAATATCCGGGGTTTCCATTTTAAGAAGGGCGCAGGAGGGATATCGTCCCACTTCCACCGCGTGGCCCACGTTTGTCGGGAAACTTGACTTAGATAGACCAAGGACTGGGTGTGGTCGGATTGCCAGAGAACCAATCTGCGAGGAAAAGGCTTGGTGAAATGCAAATTTATGCCAGACAATACAGGACAGTAATACCCTTTTCCCATGGTATTCTGCTTCACACCTACTCGACACCACTTGCAGACCGTACTGGGCGAATTTATAGGTATGCATTTTGTCAGCCAGAAGATCCCATCAGGAGATCTTCGGAAAGTCTTCGAGTATGATCAAGATTGTTGCTGTGCTTTTTTTCATGCCACAGTTTAAAGAGCAGCAACAGATCAGCAGCAAAGATGTGCTCTTCAGCCCTCAATTCCATCCGTCTTCGAGTATTGTCGCATAGATAACGTCAAAAAGAAAAATAAAGTTGCCAATGAGAGTGCTCGAAAACACTTCATTCTTCAGAGTTTACCTTTGTCTGTTCGCCTAGTGCTTCAGTGGTTGTAAAGTCGTTGCAAAAAACCTGTTACATATACAGGGGGAAATGGGAGAAGATGATTTCCATTTGCAAAATAGGTACTTGTTACACATATGGAGACGATATGGAAGAAGGTGATTTCCATTTGCAAAATACTTGTAACACATATTCGCTTGGATGGGACAACAAACCAAACAAGAATCATTATGCTGTCATTAATCATTATCACGTCGATCACAAATGATTCTTGGTTGGATTGTTGTCCCATCTAAGCCAATATGTGTACCTACATGTATTTTGCAAATGGAAATCATATTCACCCATTCCCCATGTATATGTAACAGGGTTTTTGCAACGTCCTGTACAGGGTGATCCAAAAAAAGTATAGTGAACTTACTTTGCCAGGTCTTATTGTTGGTGTGTTCGGTGGGCGACTGTCATGGATGTGGAGGCATGCGGTGTTCGAAGCGGCTGACATGAAGGTCTGTGCATGCCTCCAGCCATCGGCGTATAGGTTGCGGAACACACCAGCGAAGGTTTCCTCGGGAATGGTCCGAATTTCAACGATGATTCTTTGGCGAAGGTTGACCCTGGATTCTGGCATGCCGGGAGGACGACATGCTGCTTCCTTGAGACATCCCCAAAGGACGAAATCTACTGGGGTTAGGCGGTCAGTTGGAAAAGGGAAAGTGGAGTTGTGCGAAATCAGCCGGTTTGGGAATTCATGGTGCAGGAACTGCAAATTGCCGTGGCCGATATGCGACGTTGCCCCATCTTGCTGAAACCATTGCTGCTCTCAGGCCAAGCTCCTGGCCGACCAGGGTCAGTTCAACCAGAAACGGCTCTAAATCCTGTCATCTGCAAGCAACCGTTACGTTTTGCTCTGCGGTTACCCAGCGCAGCGAAAATAACACAAATCAGCATGCACAAGTTTCACTTTTCCTTTTTTTGGATCACCCTGTACGTTTTGGGATTCGTTCCTCATGCATTGCATAGAAGAAAAGAGTGAGTTATCTGTCCTGATTTTCTCTTTTTTTCAGAGGATGAAGTACAACGCATTATCAAATACTTCCGAGATAAGTTCCGCGAGGAGTACAGAAAATCCACCAAAAAGCCTTCCGGCAGTGGGGCATCGACCGTCTACTACAGCGGATGGCCGTATTACTACAAGTTAATGTTTTTAAGGGACGTGATGTCCATGAAAACGTTGCATTCGAATTTGGGGGAGTCGTCCCAGGAACCAGAAGCTGTTCCACATTCTGTCGACAGCCCTGAATTTCAGGTAATTTCTTAAAATTGCCATCAAAATTGGAAATTGTCCCCAATTTCAAATATCTTGGTGTTACCCTGACCAATGACATTTCGTGGGCCCCTCATCTTTCTTCCGTCATTTCCAAGCCAAACTCAAGACTCGGATGTATCATGCGCAATCTTAAACTGGCTTCCATTAAGAAAAAATGCCTGCATTTCGCTGGCTTCACCACTTCAAGAATATGCTTGTGCGGTGTGGGACTCCTGTACGCGTTGTCATTCTGACGCCATCGAAGCAATTCAGAGGAGAGCCGCGCAAGGGCAATAAACAACAAATACAGCCGAGAAATAAGCGTTACTGCCATATAAAAGAACTTGATCTCCCCACTCCAGAAAGTCGCCGCCGAATCCATCGGCTAAACTTATTCAGAGACGTAATTGTTGATGAAGTTGATTTTCCTCTCCCTGCCTCTTTTTGTCTAAAGCCTTCTCAAAGGAGTACAGACAATGGTCTGAGCTTTATCCTCCCTTTTTGTAAGAAAAATGTTTTCTTGCACTACATTTTTCTCGGACCATTACCGACTGGAACAGCCTTCCCTTGAACTCCGATTTTCTCTTGCCCGTGTGTCTCGCACCACGACTTTCGATGTTTTGTTTTGTTTTGTTGCCATGGAGATTGTGAGGGGGCGACCCTTCATGTGAAACCCCAACCCTCACCGTGAAACATTTGCCTCTTTTAACGAATTCCAAAGCGAGAAATCTTCAACCACCTCCGGGTCCGGGGAGCGTTTTTACAAACCCTGCCGCGACGAAGATGTCAGAGAGCGTTTTGTGCAAGAATGCTCGATTGGGGCCCTTCACTCGCAAGAAAAAAATTTGATTTTTTTCTTACCTAAAGCTATCTGAACCTGACCAACCCTGTCCCCTCTCGGAAAAATCAATGCTCGCTTGGGGCCCCGGCCTGCCATCTAGGCAGGGGCCTATCGATTCAATTTTCAAAACTCTGCTGTTGGAATCACCATTGCCCGTTCACCCAAGAAACGGGAGACCAAGAAACGGGAGGCTACGGAATTTTGGTTTTAACACACGTTGACACACAATTCATGCAATGCATCAAACAGCAGATGTTAAAAAAATTCCAAAAAACATACAATGCAACTCTGGAAAAGGCGGCACGGTTTCAGTCACATTCTTGTTCTCTTCCAGGATGACAACACAAGCCTGTCAGCCCCACGCAGTTCAGAGATGGCAACAGACAGCGCAAGCCAGGTCAGCACCCCACTCAGGGATGATGCAGATTCTCGCCATCTGTCAGTTGAAAGCAGTGCAGATGACGGCATGGCAGCAGTCGGGCTGGCTTGCACGCCAGTGCAAAGGAAGTTTGCCCAGGGATCCAGATTTTCCAAACCTGCAGTGGCCCGGATAGAATCACCGCGAAAGGCCAAACGGATGAGAGCAAGCCACCATTGTTCCCCGTCCAAAACCCCAACTTTCAACGAACGATTACAAGCCATCAAGGGGGTCATCTCGTCGTCAATCCCTGATGGCGAAGACCTTCATGAGACATTTGGCCGTAATGTCGCAAATTCTTTGGGCAAATGGACAAAGTCGAGGCGGAGTTCGCCAAGATGCAAATCCAGCAAATCTTATCTCAGGGTCTCATCTCAACCTTCAGGTCAGGAACACACCAAGCTGTTCAACGACCTGTGGTGGCACCGAACCCATTTGCACCGCCCCCATCTTTCACCCTGCAGCGTCCCCAACATATTCCCGTCTGTGCACATGCACAGCCAATCCAAATTCAACCTTGCTCCAACACATCAGCGCAAGCCAACTATTTCCCTGCTGCCAACAGAATGGAATCAGTGAACAACCAGGCACACCAGTTTCACAGTCGACAGGAAGAAATCGGTGCTTGCTCAGAGGAACCAGTGCCTGGAACATCGAGTCAGCCTGCATATGAAACCCGTGACGGCACTACAGTCTTTTACAACGAATAAAATAGACACAATAAGGTAACCTCTTCAGACTTCTCTGCATTAACGAGTTCCCTTTATGCATTGCATGAAGCATAGGTTTGTTTGGCATTTTTTATGTGTGTACTTCCTCCTGTCGTTTTTTTGTCATTTTCCTTTTTTGATCAGAGACCGTTTTTTCACAGAATTTGCAAGTTTGTGGGATGCCATAAAGCGTCAACGCGAAAAACTTCATCAGTCTGAACGTCAAAAATTGGAAATTGATTGCTCACGCATGTGAGCTACGGGTCAGTGTGAAAATGTTTGGGTTTTTCAGTCATTTGAAAAAGTCGGACTGGATGAAAAACAGCACCGGATATGTTTTGCAAAATATCAGCACAAAATCAGGCTGTACACGAAAAAAAAGAAAAGCTTTTACACAGATCATTGAACCCTTACCAAACTTCGGTATCATGCATGGTGCGGTTCGTTTATCAAAAATTCGAACAACAAAACGTTCCCGCACATAAAGGTTTTGTCAGGTTTTGTCAAAGTTCCTACTCCGATTTTGACGTTTTAGCGTCAACCGGTGACTTTGGCAACTGTGACAAAATCACATCAGGAGCACGTTTTGTTGTTCGATTTTTTGTTTAAATTTTAAAAAGCTCCCCCTAGTTCGATGCAACATTGGAAGCACTTTTGAGTTTTGATGTCAAGCAAAAATAAATACTGTAAAATTGAAAAGGTGTCTATTTTGGTTTTCACAGAACAAAAAGAAATGTAACAGCAATGTGACAATAAATTTTCCTTTACAAAATACAACCAGAATCCCATCTGGGCATTTGTGCACCCAAATGAATAAGTTTCAGACACCTTCAAGTCATAATATGATGACACCTTCAAGTCAAAACCTGATGATAAATCGAAGAGCAGAAATGAAAATTCAGTGCAGATTGCAGTATGCTTCCTGCCAGTCTACTTTTCCAGTACCGTTGAAATATTGTTTGAATGTTTCTCGAACAAAGCGGGAATAGGCGGACGTGTGTCGCGCAGGAGGCTCTTCTATCCAATCCCGGATAATGGGAAAAT
Source organism: Sinentomon sp. SZTP_YWyxl (assembly GCA_030068105.1). Classification (NCBI taxonomy): domain Eukaryota; kingdom Metazoa; phylum Arthropoda; class Protura; order Sinentomata; family Sinentomidae; genus Sinentomon; species Sinentomon sp. SZTP_YWyxl. The sequence continues at coordinate 10,823 of JASGXE010006870.1, read as the reverse complement.
CAACAGGATCATGTGTTGAACCTGGTTGTCCAGGCACTCCTTCAGGAACCAAATAGGAAGCTGCCTTCTGCTCTATCAGAAAATTATGCAGCGCCAAACAAGCCTTGACAACTTTAGTGGCCGTGGCGGGGGCAAGCTGCATCCTGCTGAGCAGAACCCGAAATCTACATGCCAATAATCCGAAGGCATTCTCACTCACTCGTCTTGCCCGTGACAGCCTGAAATCATATGCACAGAAATTAGTTGTTGAAATCGTTCAGCCAAAATATCGCAATCCACTTCCGCGTTTTCAATTTTACTGTACGAGGGATAATTGAAATCTGATGGCCCTTGATAGGAGGCATTTCTGTATGTATTTAGACATTTATGTGATTGATGCAGTATATTATTTTGAAGAATACGCATATGCTGTTTGTCAAGATTGTCTTGAACAACCGTACTATTGACGTTTCTGAATCTCTGAGAGAAAAAATCTTCTTTGTCCATTGTGGTTGTTGCCTTTTGGGTTCCAAAGATTGCCCTCACAAGGCAGAAAAGTGCACTTTCTCCTGAATTTTTGAGAAATTTTTTCTGTTGTCAATGCACCCAAGTGTTTGGATTTTTCTTTCTTTGACCTCTTTTCACTTTTACATTTAAGCGTCCAAAAAGAGTGGGTGCCTTTTGCGTTCCAAGAGAAGTTTCATGCACAAAGCACAAGAGTGAACTCTATCCTGAATTTGAAGACATTTTCCTGATTCCATTTCCTTTCATTGTACACGGTGACCCAAAGCAGCGAGTGAATATTTTAACTTGCTTGCCGGTTTCGGGGACTCCAATTTGTGATTTCCATCAAGACAGTCCCACTCTATTGCATTACGTTACCTATAAACTGAAAAAAATTAAATAAACAAAAGAATACTGATAAAAAATGAGAATGCATTCGTCAGTTGCTTACAAACAAGCAGACAGGGAGACAAGAGTCTTCGGATATCCTGCAGATAATGATCACGGCCACCGCCGACGCTGCAATCAATCAAAACGAAAAGCAACGATTTGGGTTTACGTGTATCTAATGCAATGCGTGGAACTGTCTTGATTTCCTACGCTTTCAGTCCGCCCACTGTCTGCTCACATATGGAGAAGATGCTGGTGGACCATTTCGGCCCACTTTTTTGCCTTTTTGGGCCAACCTGTATTCGGATTGTTCTTTCTGTCAACTCTTTTTTACTCAGTGTTCAAGAAAAATACAATGTGCCTTTTTTTCATCTTTACACAAATCAATTCCTGTTTTGATTTTTTATTTTTGCCAGATCTCGGAGGGCAACTCGATGCAAAGTACCTACACGTGTCGTTACGTCAAATTTATAAAAAAAAGTGGCCAATTCCGTAATTGACTCCTCCAAATGAAGATTGCGGTTTGGTACAGTTTCAAATTACTGATTATGTTCGGTGGAGCCGATTTCGCGGATGTTTTGTAGGGCCCAAGAGGCGGACAGCAACCTTTAGGTTGACAACAAAAGCGACATGCAGGTATAACCGCAGCAGCCAGCATGTTGACAGCAAGCAATTGGAGGCAAGAGCAGGAGTTATGTCAGTTTTAGTTATCTCTATGAACTTGAGATAACACAAGGCATGATGATAGACCAATGGAGTTATGACTTTGTAACTTCTTTTAGACAGCTTCTATTCGTGCCTTGTTTTACAAAATTGATAAAGGCACAGCTCTATTGGTCTAGTTTCGGTTGTTGCTTTGATAAAGTTTTTCGGCAAACCAAGTCGTAAACCACGCCTGTAATTTTGGCTTAACCAGAGGTAGTCAATATTTTGGAACTGTTACCAGATTGTATGAGGAAGTGTAACCACACTGACTTGCCTGTAGTTGAAAATTCTCTTATCGTGGTCCAAATCTCTACCGGGGTATGGCTTCATGAGATACGATGAAAGCGGGAAGGCTTCATCCCCGACAATGACGAATGGAATCGGAACACCTCCTTCCTCCAAAGCCTTTGGTCCAGGCAGATGCATGGTGCCATCGTCCAACTCTGCCTTCATTTGGCAGCTGCCCCAGATTCCTGCATCACTATTCCTTCCAGCCGTGCCCACATTCACGTACAAAAACCTTAATCTGGCGTCCACCAAGGCCATGAGGACAATGCTGAATTGCCCTTTATAGCTCAAATGCGAAGCACCGGAGTTCGGTGGGGCCATCAGCAGAATGTGTTTGCCATCCAGGGCACCAACACAATTTGGAAATTGCCACAAAGAGAAGAACTCCAAGGCCACTTTGAGCCACTTCTCTTCCGCATCAGGAACGGTCAGGAAATCTGGAGCGAGGCAATCATAGATTGCATCCAAAACCTCCGGTATATACTCGCTTATTGTAGAATGGCCATGACGAAAGCTTTGGTGCAGGGAAAAAAAACTCTCTCCTGCAAAAATTACAAAAGAAGAAAACGTGCAATCCTGGGGTGGATATACCCAACCAAGTCAGAAAGACAGGCAGCGGAAATGAAAAAGCGGGTTTCAATGGCCAAAGAAACAGAAGGCTGGGGGACATTACCGCCAGGTGCATGACCAGTCAAATCACCCGTATTATACGGACACACATCAACAGTTGGTCAAAAAGTGTTGCAATTTGCACTTTTTTTGTGTTTCACCGGCAAAAACAAGCAAGATTTCAAGGTACCAAGAACCAAGTTGTGCACTTGTGGCCGACGATACGAAGTTATTGTGTCGTTCGGTTCTTGCCGAGGTCTGCACTCTTCGGGGTAGATTCACTGATATCCATCTCTTCTCTACCCACTGGTGCAACCAATTCTTGATCTGGAAAATATGCAGCTTTGTTTTTCGCGTGACTTCTCGTTTTTTATAAAACGCATTTTTTTGTCGCATTTTTCATAAACGCATTTTTCATAATTCGCATTTTTTATAATTCGCATTTTTCATACATTCTCGTTTTTCATAAATTCGCATTTTTCGTAATTTGCGCTCAAGCTACACTGCAAAAAAGTGCAACTGAAGTGCAAGGAAAAACCAAATGTGTCAAGAACATAAAATAATTCAATTCCGGTTTTTGCATGGATTTAAATTTGAATGATAAACAAAAAAATCTGCCAATATTTATTTTTAATTTGTCAACTGAAACATCTGGTTAAAAATCCAATATATTCGTTAAAAATCCATCAAAAATGCAGGGTGGCCGCAATCTTTTGAGAATATTTCATGATTTTTCGAGATGGTGTCCCCAGAGAATTGTTCTGCTAAAAGGTGGTCCATGAGTGCGGTGGGATGGGCGATCCCAGCAGGGGATAAGTTTTTTCAAAAAAAAAAAAAAACGGGGGTTCCAACGGACACCAATAAACGCCATTCAATATTTCAGTATATTCCAGCATTTTCATCGAAAAGAATACCGATTTTCGATAACGTTTGACCGATCCGTGGATTCAAAAGAGGTTGTCTCGAGGACGCGCTAGCGATCATTTGTTTTTGATAAGCAGCTCCTCAGACGCAAATGCAACCCGAGAAAGAGAGCAAACAAATGCTCCGACCTATAACCACTGACCTTTTGGTTTTCATATGATACTGCGAGTCGTTTCAACCATGATCAGTTGATGATATTCACGTCCAGCGGCCTGCTTGCGAGAGGTGGTTTACACGGTTACACCTGAACTTATAACTTTTAACCGAATCGCAATTTTTTATGATTTTTGTGACAGTATGCTGGAGCGGAGTTTCCCAGCTTGAGCCAAGGAAGATTGTAACAGTGTATCCACGCTTTAGAAGGATTATAAATAACGAGAATTACGGAAAACGAGAATTATGAAAAATGCGAATTATGAAAAACGAGAACTCTTTCGCATTTTTCATAAAAACCTGTTTATAAAAAATATGTTTTATGAAAAACGAGAAGTAGCCGTTTTTCGGAAGTTGTGACGAAATGCACGACAAAGGCGTTTATTGCAAATTTCATCAAAACGTCAACGGAGCACAAAACTGAATTTATGCCACAGATTTATGCCACAGATTAGTGTCAATTTAATTTTTTTTAGTTTTTTTTAATTAAATTGTTTTCATTAAATCAGCACCAGTTTCGCTTCGAGTCTCGCCATGTTGACCGCAGTTCCAAATTTCTGTCGCCAAGTTCATGTTCAGTTAAATGTCTGTCACAAGCAATAGGTCGATGTGTCGAATAGGTTGACAACAATTGTTAGCAAGAGGCGGCGATGGCTGGAAGGTTCGGTGAGGTTTGGCTATCATTAAGAAAGAAATGGTTGCATCAATCCGTAAATCACGTCCACACTGAAGAGATGAGGTTGGACTGAAACCAAAGGCGGGGATTTACAAGAATCAACTGCCCATTACCCAATTTTGAACCTTTCGTCGTGGAATGTTGGCGCTTGGCGATTTCCAAGGAAATTATTTGTCGCCTTTTGTCAGCAGAGACAATAAGCATATCATATTGCAAAGAAAACCCGGAATTTCAGAACTATATATTTGCCTTGCCAATTTTACCACACAATTTTTCCACTGCCACTTAAGTTTGTTGCATTCACTGAGAAGTTTAAAACAAAATCAAGAAAATCGAATTTAAAAGGCCGGAGTTTTGTAATAGGCCAGGTGATGCGAGCTCACCAGGTGTGGATATACGGATACATAGTATACCTTGGAACAATAGAAAAACGAAGCCTCAACAACCTTATTTTCCTTTTGTTGTGCTTTTGTCTATGTAAAAACGTAAAAATTTGCAATCTGCAGCTACATTTGGTCTAACCAACTCCGGAGAATTAAGCTGTTGTGTATCAATCAGCAACGGACTGACTGGTGGCCGTCAATTGCTTGCCTTTAACCTACTTACAGCTATTTATCCGCCCAATAGGCACTGCAAACATACGCCAATAAGGCCAATAAAACGTCCCCGAAGTTCGCATATCCATATGAAGCTGCTGATTGTAGTTCAACGGAAAAAATGGGGTCTCATAGAGAGAAGTCGTAACCTCCATTTGTTATAGTTTCGAACTGCGTTATTTCGGGTTTACCTCTGTACAAAAACCAAATATTCACCTGTGGCAAGAAACTTCAGGGTAACTGCAAGTTTGGAAGACGCAGAAATAGCTCCACGCCATGTTGTGTTTCTCTTCTGAATGAGACCTTTCACCTTGCCAAGTAGCAAGTCGAATGTGTCCACATCCAACCGCATGCCTCGCCGGAAACTGTCGACATCACTCAATCTCAAGTCATTGAAGAGACTCCAATGAAGGCCTTTCGACTTTTCGAGCAGCCAGGGTTTCATCCAATGCTTCTTCCGAACGGGCTGTTTCCGTTGTTTGCCGAAACACCGGCCGCATTCATCTGAGTCGATGTCTTCAAAAAGCAGCTCCAACGCAACAAGCGACACAAAAAGATTATTTTGACGATTGTTCCGCATGGTTTCGATATGACCCGATCGAAACATTCCTGAAAACAAACTGAAAGAACGATCACGTAGCCGTTTATCATCCAAAACATCAAGGGATGTTTGCTTCAGCTAATTTCATTAGCGAGAATGGCGATTTGTTGCAGGACAAATGTGCAAAAACTGCGAATCTCAAAATTTGCGAAACCCGCGTTCCTTTTATGAAAAATGAGGCCAGTACACTTTTCTGTGATGAGCACTGAATAAACTAATCCGTTGACAGTGGCCGAAGTACCGACTGAAATGAGCACGACATTTGAAATACCGACCCCTCGAGATGGAGGCTTCAAGCACAAGCAGCCACAAAATCAGCAAAATCAACGCCACGGACACCGGCGACTGGAAGATTTGTGTTCGCATATGAAATGAGTCCCACGAGGCGCCAACGCCACATCAGCAGTCTTCAGCGCTCTCCAGTAGTCAAAAATAAGTCACGACGACACGCCAGCAGACCCACGCCTACGCCACGCCAGCATAGTGCGAACAGGGCATTATGCCCTATTCGCACTATGCTGGCGTGGCGTAGGCGTAGGTCTGCTGGCGTGTTGTCGGGACTTTTTTTGGCGACTGGAGAGCGCTGAAGACTGCTGATGTGGCGTTGGCGCCTCGTGGACTCGATTGATGTGCGAACATCGAAATTCTGGGCGCCGAGCTCCGTGGCGCTGATTTTGTTGACTTCTGTTGTTTTCTTGGGCCACCTTCTCACTGGATTGGTCTATTCGTTGCTCATTAGGTGCAAAAGAGCGTACCTGCTGGCTTCATTCAACAAAAAGAAATGCTGAATTCGGTCTTTGAGATCCTACACAGTTTTAGCACGGTCCATTTGAAAAAATGGAGAAACCATTTGGAGTAAACGTGAAAGGACATTTTTGTGTCGCTCGCAGCATGGGGGCTGCTTTCACGGAAACTTTGAATGCTCACTTTCACCATTACGAAAAAAATATTTCACACTCGCTGGCCAGCAGAAATTTAATCATGCGCCTGAAGACTGATTTGCTGACACATGGCATGATCCAGGAATTAGGACTCCAAGCTGTGGGAAGTCCAAATCCGTCCAATCCAAGACATTGGCCATTTTGTTTGTTGGGAAACGCTCTATCCAAAACTAACCCATGGTGTCAAAGAACAAGTGAACGAACTCCGGGATTTTCGTGGCACAAAAAGTGTTGCGGTGTTGCGGCGTATCAAGGCGGAGTGCGCTGCGCGAAAGACATGCGAGTGAATGGTGGACCGCGGTGCGATGCCCACAGAGAGTTAAATTTCTCCTGAACAAAGTGGCGGTTTTTGATGCGGCTTGCTGTGGTGCAAAACTGAAAAATGAGCGCTTCCACACATGCATAATGATCCCAACCTTTCGTTGGGTAAAACTCTTAAACCATTTGAGTAACAAAAATGCTCAAATTTCGGTGTTGTAAAATTCTGGATTCCTGCCAGGTATTTTCAAAGATTGTGCAATTTTTTCCGTTTCAACGTGGTTACGACCTGCAGAAGAGTTGTAGAGGAAGCCTTCGAGTTCCCAAAAATACCAAAATCGTTGAATTTGAACACCATTCAGAAATTTTATGAAGAGAGACAGCGCGACATGACAGCATCGTTTCGTTTTTGAGCGGGGAAGAGGCCGCGACTCCCTTGGAAGGCTTCCTCTACAACTTTTCCGCAGGTCGTAACCATGTTGTAACGGAAAAAATTGCACAATCTTTGAAAACACCTGGCAGGAACCCGGAATTTTATAACACCGACTTTTGAGGAGATTGTTTACTCAAATGGTTTGAGAGTTTTACCCGACGAAAGGTTGGGATCATTATGCATGTGTGGAAGCGCTAATTTTTCAGCTTTGCACCATAGTGAACCTCGTCGAAAACCATCGCTTTGTTCGGGAGAAATTTAACTTTCTGTGGGCATCGCACCGCGTTCCGGCATCCACTCGCATGTCTTTCGAAGCGCACTCCGCCTTGATACGCCGCAATCCAGCAGTACACGTTTTGGTCTCATTTCTGCTCCCATTTGACTCCATGTTGTATGAAGCGCAGTTCGCTCACTTGTTATTTTACACACCATGACTAACCGGAAAAGACCATCGCTGAAAGGCATCCAGTAGCCATGTGGCAATGTTTCTCCGAAAATCGCGCGCGATATTTTTCGAAACCCCGTCTCCCTGACACCCTTTCCGCGAGTGTTTCCGAGAAACATTGCACGAGGCGACAGATTACATCCATTGGAATCAAATAATTTGACATGAATTTACCTAATGTGATATCGGCATTTCCAGCGACCCTACACACAGAGGTCGCTCACGTGAAGGGGACAAGAATATATTGTCCGACAGAAATGGGGTTTTATCATGAGCCAGCCACAACTAAAATACAGGTACCAACGGGACCCCGAAATTGAACCTTTGCCGAAAATTTTGAAATTTCGAGCATGGAACCTAGATCACTAACTATCTTCGTTCTTATGTCATGTTTTGAAGTTCATTTGTTTGCAAACTGTCTGTGCCTTTTCTTTGTGTCTTTTCTCTGAAATCGACAAATGGTTTTATTTTTGCATATGTTCTCTGTTCCTCCTTTATTTTTTTTCGTTCCAGCTTAATTTCTTTGTTCCAGCAGCAACGTGATTCTAATACTTATAAGTGCCGTAACTCTCATTGCCCTTCCCCGCCCACCGAGCGCCAATTTTCGCTCTTTTCCTTTCTCTGCCGTCGCGTCAAGAGGCCGGTTTTCCTGGCTCTGGTTGATTTATGCGTCGCTGTGCATCGGCAACGAACAGTTTAATATCTCTGGAACCAAATGACGGATTTTGATCAAAATTTTTGTGTTGGAAAGCTTAAAATTAGACCTTTTCAGGACTATAAAATTATCCCGAACTTTTCACGGGCAAAACTTGAAAGTCATGCGGGGAAAAAATATGTTCAAATTTTGACAAGATAAAATTTTGCGTTCTTGCTGAATACTTTCAATGATTGCGCGATTTTTTCCGTTATAACATGGTTTTGACCTGCGGAAGAGTTGTAGAGGAAGCCCTCAGCTATCCACAGACACCAAAATCATTGCATTTGAACACCATTTGGCTCTTTTAAAAAAGAAAGGACGCGAAGCGGAAGCATTCATTTTGTTTTCTGCAAAAAATAAGCGGGGATGAGGCCGCGTCTCCCTTGGAGGCCGCGAATTTTCCCGTGGTAACATGGTTTCGACATGTGGAAGAGTTATAGAGGAAGGTTTCAGCTTTCCAAAAATACCAAAATCATTGAATTGGAACATCATTTATGGAGAAGAAACACGACTAAGCATTTTTTTTTTTGACGCAACAAAAAAGTACCTATGCTTCCATGTCGCGTTTCCTCTTCAAAAATGGTCAAGTGATGTTCAAATTCAATGATTTTGGTATTTTTGGAAAGCTGAAAGCTTCCTCTACAACTCTTCCGCAGGTCAAATCTATGTTACAACGGAAAAAATCGCGCAATCCTTGGAAATGTGAGGCAGGAACCCGGAATTTTATCACATTTTAACTTAGAAACTTTTGTATCTGAAATTTTTTGAGCATTTTACCAGCGAAAAATTCGGGGCTGTTATACACGTCCAAAATCGCTCGTTTTTCTGCTTTCCAGCACAGCAAGTCCTGTCAAAATCCGTGAATCGGTTCAAGAGAAATTTAAGATTCCGTGAGTGACAACCCGCGACCGCCGTATAGTCGCAATGTATTTTACTTGTCGCAGTAGGCCACCGAGCGACATTCGCGCCTCTTGCGGACAAATAAAAATTGGCGACAGCCAAAGCGCCGAATTACGCCACTTATTGAGCATTATAATCACGTTGCCAGCAGATTGGATTTGTTGAGGTCCAGCTTCTTCAAAGTCAAAGGTTTCAATTTCACCACACAGAGAACCCTAACCTACAGCGCAACCCAACCAAACCTAACAACCTAACCCAATCTGACGTTATCGTCTTCAGGCACACCCTGTGCTGCATGCTGGCGCCAAAGTGGGGGCATAAATGCACGGCTGAAAAGCAAAGCTGTGTTCTAAAAATCTTTCCCTGCGATCCTGCAATTGTGTCCCCCTTGTTGCGAATTAACCCGTTTTCTGAATACGTGTTTCCTTGCGATCGTGCAATTGTGTCCCCCTCCAGAAACCGCTTGTCCATTCTTTACCTAAATCCGGAACGTTTTTTACTGAATCTGGAAAAACAGAATCTGGATATTTTTATTAACCTGAAACTCCCGCCGGATCGCCAAAAAATCTTTGTACATCTTGAGCAAAATGTTTTCTGATTTCCTGGTTTTCGTCATCAACACCTGTTTGCATTCTTTTCGCACATGAATAAGCGCACTTTGAGCGGGTCGGGATAATTTGGTCCGAAAAACTTTAAGATCGAATGCCGCTAATCTCGAATAAGTTGTCCAACCCTAACCACTACACTACCCAAACCTAACCTAACATATCCTAACCTATATTCTAATCTAATTTAAATCCCCCCTTTCGACTGCGGTCCGGAGAGAGACCGCTGTCTGCTTCTTGAGAATCCCATCATGCGTGTTCGAATCCGGAAAATGTGCATCCAAGTTTTCACCATTCTCCAGGGTTATTGGGTTAATTTTGGTCAGTTTGATTGTGTGATGTTTGCTTTTTGCTCAGGTTTGGTTGGGTTGAGTGTTTCGATCTCAGCGCCGGCGAAATGCTTCTTTCCGGAATGTAATTCGAGGGATAGGTGTACGAAACATGGGGGTACAATGTAAAACCTGGATACAACCCAGAACCTTCGTATCCGCCCTCAAAGAATGACAACAGAGAACAGGGGCAATCGAGAATCTCCCAAGGCACGCAAAAGGAAACAATCCAGAATCACCACTGCAATTTTTAGTTTCCTTGCTTTGTTGGTTTTCCTTCCTCAATTCACCAGAGCCCAGAGAAACAACTGCCGAACCGAGCGCTGGGAGGTTGGGTTTGGTTAGGTCTGGTTAGATAATGTCCCATCAAGAGGATTCAATATAACCGGCCCAGCAACGGCCTCTCCGGACCCCCGGGTAAAGTGAAAATAAATAAACTAACTAATAAGAAATAAAAACTCACAAAAAACAAAAACAATGCCAGGAACACCCAGTACTTTGGTCACATCACATGACATCAGCTGTGGTTCTTCCTTTGTCACATTTGCACGCTTTGGCAGGCTCTCGACTATCCCCTTCTGTGTCCCTGCTATCCCCACTAGGTGTAGGCTAAATGTTCCGGATTGTCCCCAGGTTTGGATCCCCCCACGATGATCAGTTTTCCCGCAATTCACTGAAAGTGTCCAAAAAAAGGGAAGTGGATTTTTGTGATGCGACACAGCCGTTGTGGAATCCAGGGTTCCCCAGAAAAGAAAAGTGGTGGTTGATAAATCTTGAAACAAAAATATTC
>JASGXE010006869.1:0-19921 GCA_030068105.1 Sinentomon sp. SZTP_YWyxl | reverse complement strand
AGCCATAAGTTCGAATTGGCTGAAACAGGTAAAGAAATTGCCCGAAATGTAGGCATATTAACGGCAGGGGCGGACAAAAAATTTGAGCGTTTGTAGCTAAACCGGTGGCATATCCACCCCCTCCATCGCAACTGAAGGATCAACTCGTTACAACGGGAACATGTCGAGACATGTTTTTACCCCTTTGTTGAACGCTGTCCCCATATCTCCGCAGCTGTATGCGGACCTCATGCACGATGATGACTCATCAACCCGGATGTGCACCCGGATCTTCAAGGTCATTGACCCGGATGTGACCCGGATGTGAACCGGATGTGAACCCGGATGTGACCCGGATGTTCAAGGTCATGACCCGGATGTTCAAGGTCATTGACCCGGATGTTCTAGGTCATTGACCCGGATGTGAACCCGGATGTGGATGCTCACGGAGGCACCTCACGCACGTCCATGGGGATGACGTCACTAATCCCTTTTGATTGACAGATGACGTCACTAATCCCTTTCTAATCCCTTTCTAATCCCTTTCTAATCCCTTTTGATTGACAGGTGACGTCACTAATCCCTTTCTAATCCCCTTTGATTGACACTCCGCAGCGCGGGCATTCTATTTTTCTCCACATCAGGCGGGGATCTAAACTCCGCAAATGTTTAAACCAGTGAGTCTTTCTGGCGCTCTGGTGGGCAGTTCATCCAGAGATAAAAATCGGTTTGCCCTGTGGTTTGATTTCGGTGACAACGAAACGAATAGTGATTCCACATACAGGGTGAGTAAGTGCAGCTTACCTATCCAAAATTGAAATGCTTTATCTCGCGATGTGGACGTCAGAGAATGTTGGCGCCAGCGAGTAATTTTATTGATGATTTATTTATTTTATTTATTTATTTATTTATTTATTTATTTATTACATTCAATACTGCCTCAAATGAAATGGAAGCAGGACAACAGTCAATATTAAAATGGTCAAAATGGTAAGGACAAGGCAATGTATATCAAGTGAGGAAGGAAAAAACATCTACGGATTGTTTTGTGGTGTGACTGCCTGTGAAGCTAGGGCACGAGAAATAACGGTGGATGCCTGCTGGCAGGGATTTCCAATCTCCAATTGTTCTCGGGAAAAATGAATGAAGGTACCGGTTTTGTTTTGCAAAAAGGAAATTGAAGGCCAGACCATTGTCTTCGGCGTTGGATAGGCTTAACAACGTACTTTGCTGGCATGGAAAAATTTTAAGGAGCGGGTGAATATCGCTAAACAGCTTGAGTCTGTGGTCACGTCGTCTGCTTGCAAGAGTAGGGAGGCCAAGGTCCTTTAGGAGTTTTGAGACGTTAATATGCCGGTCAAAAGAACAAGTAATTATTCTTGCATAGCCCTTCTGCACCATTTCCAATTTTGAAATGTTTTCTTGAGATGTAGGGTCCCAGACCCCGCTAGCATACTCCAATAATGGCACTACAGTGGACGAATGAGTTCTCAGCTTCGCTTCCTTGGAGGAACAGCGCATGTTTCTCAGGACAAATCGGAGGGTTTTTAAAGCCTTATTGCAGGTGAAATTGATGTGCTCGTTACAGGTAAGATCGTGGGAGATTAGAACGCCTAAATGTTTGAATAACTTAACGGTTTTCAATCTCTTCTCCATTTATCTCGTAAATGACATTTCCGGCTGGCTTAATGGGGCGTTTTGTGAATGAGAGGCCTTAGTTTTTGGCCGCATTAATTTGCATTACGCAGGCTTCACACCACCAAAAAGACACGGTTGGAGGTCCGACTGCAAAAGGGCAGCATCTCCAGGGGTGCAAAATTTCTGTGTTTTATTTTAACAATCGTCAAAGATTTATTGTGCGTGTGCCTCTATCGATATATTGCTACAGTCAGCTATTTGTCTCAAGTTAAGCTGTCGTGATGATAGGAACTCTTGTTTTTTGGGTCACCCTTCTCAATGCTTGCAGATGGCATTTCCTTTCTCTGAACAGATCTACCGGCGATATAGAGCGCTAAATTGCTTCTTGCCTTCACTGCACAATGGGGGTGGCACTATAAAATAAGCCATCTGGAGGGTCTCCCTTTGTGAAACTGTCAAGTTCTTTTTTTGTGAGTCTCTTCTCGCTTTTTGGCTTTTCTAGCGTTGAATGGGAGAATCGATGCGCTGGTTTGTGCACCTGCAAAGATTGTTATTCCTTCTGCAAGTCTCCTGCAGCCAGCTCTGAATGGGGCAACCGCTTTTCGGAATCAGTGCCTTTGTTTGGAAAGGAATCATTAAAAAACGGAGGCTGGGCATTTCTGCAAGATGGACTCATTGGGTGACTGGTATGCTGAATCCCACATGCTGGGTTGTCGAACAGATGACTTTCCATTCCATGAATATAACTGCAGACCTGTCCACAGGTCCAGTGAGGTTCCTTTTGGGAATTTAAGCAAGACTGCCCTTGCTCACCCCACTAAAGTTAGTTATGTGCCCAGGCAGCATCTCGAGGTGAAATGTGGATAGGGAGCATGATGTGGCTGGATTTAGCCAGCTTGTCCGTCAGTCCACCCCAGTTGGTGATGTCAGATCTGTTATTTCCGTGGAGTCTGCTGCAAAAGGCGTGAAAGATTGCACGAGGGGAAGTCTAAAGATTTTAATGTCTAACTTCCGCAGCATCAAGAATAAAGCGTTTCTTTTTGAATCCTTATTGGAAGCTCAAAAACCGGAAATTATTATCGGAAGCGAGTCCTGGGCTGAATGGAAATATAGCTGATGTGGAATTTTTTCCACAGAACTACACTGTGTATCGACGAGACAGGGTGTCAGGTAGAGGAGGCGGAATCTTTATCTGCATTGATTCCGATTATGGCTCCTCCCTTTTGTATTCTGACCCGAAATATGAATTCTTGCTTTGTATAGTGTCGAATGCTGATCCTTGTTTTAAATTTTATTTTCTTGCTGCTTATAGGCCGCCTGCAGCCGAGTGGGATTTTTTTACTCAATTGATGCTTGTCTCGTCAGGTTTTAAACTTCTTGAAAATTTTGATATTCCCTTGCTCGTTATGGGGGACTTAAATTTGCCCGACTTGGACTGGGACTCCAACTTAGTGGACCAAATCCTGCATATGGAGTGACAGTTAATTTAAAGGGTTTATCACTTGCGCAAAGGCTGGGACTAAAGCAATATGTCCCAAGTCCTACTAGGGGCAAAAACCTCTTAGATGTGGTTCTTGCAAGGCCTAAGGAAATTGTTCTGAATGTCAGGTGGAGGACGGGATATCAGATCACGCAATTGTGCTGTGCCATTTGAATTTTGAAAAACCTCGGCCAGAAAGATCTGAGACACGGGTATATCTCTATGAGAGAGCAAATTTAGAGGATATGTCTCAATTTTTGTCATCACAATTTTCTGATTTTCGTGATTTTTGCTGCTCGGGGACGCGAGCTGATGTTGACTGGATCTGGGCAAAATTTGTGGGCATAGTCGATGACGCCAAAGAAAAGTTTGTGCCTTCAAAAACCTTCAGTGGGCCTAAGACTGTGAATTGTCCTTGGAAAACGAGGGAAATGACACTGCAAAAAAAGCATGTGAGAGGACTGTTCAAGCGAAGGAAATTGTCACCTGCCAATCTTCTGGCATATAAACATTCACTTCTGCAATATTCCAAATTAAAATATCAGGCTCTTCAATCGTTTTTTGACAAGCTGCAGAGTGGTCAAGTTAGTAACAGTAAATTTTGGCATTACAAACAAACTTCGGAAGGGGTCACGTGCACAGATACCGGCCCTTGAACTTGATTCGGGCAGTGGGAGTTTGGCCTACAGCAGTGAGGAGAAAGCAGAACTTCTTAACAGCACGTTTGCAAAAGTTTTCGCATCCGGTGATGCCCCATGTCTACCTTCTGGTCCTTTTTTTGCCCCTGGTGGAGGGCCTCTTATAACTGAAGCTATGATAATCAAGCGCATCGGAAAAATGAAGGCTAAAGTTGCTGAAAATCCTAGCTCTGTCAGCATTAACCTCTTGAAATTGTTACCTAATATTTTTGCAAAGTATTTGTATTTCTTGTTTGATGCATGTTTAGCTGAGGGGAAATACCGAGTGATTGGAAGAAAGCTGTTGTAATTCCCGTATTTAAGAAAGGAAAAAGGGCAGATCCATCAAACTATAGACCAATAAGCCTTCTGGAGTCGTGTTCAAAAATTTTGGAGTTCTTCATAGCTAAACATGTTCGCAGCTTTTTGGAATCTGGTTCTGTCTTGTCCGCAGCGCAGCATGGCTTCCGGACCGGCTTTTGTTGTAGTACTCAGCTTACGGCATTCAGTCAAACTTTGGCCACGGCACTGGATGCCGGGAAAGTAGATGCGGTCTTTATTGATTTTGCCAAAGCTTTCGATGTTGTTAACCACTCGATATTGTTACGGAAACTGGCGTATATGGGTCTTGATGCTGTCACGCTTCGCTGGGTGGTGGGGTATCTCTCTGGCAGAACTCAGGTAGTTAAGGTTGGGGATCGCATGTCCAAGCCTCTTTCTGTCTCTTCTGGCGTCCCCCAAGGTAGCATTTTGGGTCCATTGTTGTTTATTGTGTACATAAATGATTTAACACAAGGGATTAGGTCTCAGGTTCGTCTATTTGCCGATGATTTGTGTGCTGTACAGGCAGATAGACTCGCCTTCTGATCAAAATTTCCTCCAGGAAGACCTGAGGTCAATTTCTGAGTGGTGCACAGGTTCTAAAATGGGTTTAAATGCACAGAAGTGTGCCCTGGTCAGATTTTCAAGAGCTGTTCGTGAGGTGGATGTTCAATACTTTCTTAATGGGGTTACACTTGTTGCAAGCAAAGATGTTGTGTATTTGGGAGTCAAATTTTCCAACAAACTTGACTGGTCCAGTCATATTGCGGCGGTGACCAAAAAGGCTTGGAGAGCGCTGTACTTCATTAAAAGGAATTACAGGAAATGTTCCAGCAAAATTCGCGAGCGTGCATATCTATCGCTCGTAAGGCCAATTTTGGAATATGCATGCACAGCTTGGCCACATCTTTCATTTCATCTGGCTGCTTTGGAGCGAGTTCAGCGGCAGGCTGCTCGCTTTGTTTTCGGGGACCATGAAAAAAAGAGTAGTGTTTCTGCCATTCTTGCTAAGCTTTGGTGCGGGCTTCTGGCTGATGTGAGAAAGATCCGCAGAGCATTTTATGCTTTTTTAGAGTGCTTTGCGAATGGGGAGGCTGGAGAGAGCTCTCTCAAAGTACATTCTGCTGCCCGCTCTCCTCGGGAAAAATGGCCATGCCTTCAAAGTGAGGCCGCTATATTTCAAGAGAAAATTTGGAAAGTTATCTTGGGAAAGCAACAAGGACTTCGAACTACCTCTCTCCCAAGGTGCTTCAAGCTCCTATATCTGTGCCTATTCTTCGGCGCAGGCTCTCTGCACTTTTTTTCGCACCTTCACTTTCCTCCTCATGGGAGCTCCGTAGGCAGCTTTCTGTCATCATAGTAAATTTTGTGTAACCAGTTTTCACGATTTGCACAACCACTTTATTCCCACTTCTTACCTGCTCTTGATCTGTTTAATCATTGAACTGTAACATTTTTGTGTATGTTGTGTATGATAAGGGGAAATCCCCTCAAATACAAGTTCATTCATTCAAATTTCTATACAGGACAATGTCGTCGGCGAATAAACGAATTTGGGAACTAAGGTCTTGCGCAGCAATATCATTTATGTATATAAGGAACAGTAAAGGACCGAGGACACTACCTTGTGGAACACCTGATGTGACTGAGCATTCATTCGATGATACATGCTCAACCATTACAACTTGCGTGCGAAATTCCAAGAAACTTTTAAGGATGTTTATGATGAAGGGTGGGAAACCAAGCATGCTAACTTTAAGCAAGAGTTTGTTGTGGGGCACAAGATCAAAAGCTTTTTTGAGGTCAAGAAAAATCGCATCGGTAACAAGTCCATTATCCATATTTCCGGCAATTTCATCCACTAACAGTAACACCTGAGTTTCACAAGACATTTTCCCCCGAAAGCCAAACTGATTTGGATGCAATACCTTGTTAGAGACTAGGAAATTTCTTATGAATACAGAAAGGATTTGTTCAAAAATCTTTGAACAGATGCAAGTAAGCGAAATTGGACGATAACTGTCGGGGCGGTTTGCAGGCATGTCCTTTTTCTTGATGGGAATGACCAAAGCTTTTTTCCAGTCGAGGGGTAGGTTTCCAGTTTTCAAAATTTCTGTAAAAAATGGGGCCAGGATGACGCCTAAGGCGGGAGAAAGCTCCTTTAATAAACGGCCAGGGAGGCCATCGGGCCCCATACTTTTTTAGGGTTAATTTGAGAAAGTAGCTTTAGAACTCCATGGGCTTGGATAGTAGGGATTGCAGAGCGGTTAATGTTATTTTGAGCATAGTCAACAGCATCAGGGTCATCCGTCGGGATTGAGAAAACAATTGAAAAATAGGTATTCAGCGTGCCAGCGATCTCTCGTGCATCCGAAATAATATTTCCGTCCGGAACAACAAGCGGCGGAATCCCACTACTCTTTTTAAGTGATTTCAGGTATTTCCAGAAGCTTCTGCAATGTTTGTCCTCAAGGGCGCGGTTGATAAAGGAGTGAAACAGGTTGGAGTTTATGTCAGTGCACTGATTTTGAAGCTGGTGATATTTGTCTCCATCGGCAGGCAAACCGCTGCGTTTAAATTTAGAATGTGCGCGCCTTTTCTTCTGAAGGAGCTTCTTTAGTTTCAAGTTGACCCAGGGATATTTGGTGCTCGCTTTAGCTGTTTTGCGAGGAATGGAACTCATGAGCGCCACAAGCGTGTTTTTCAGAGTGAGCCACGTTTCATTTATTGGTCTGGCTTTTATGAATTCAGGTAAAAAGAGGGGGTTGGTAAGCAAATATCTAGGAGGCCAGTTAACAACAGAAAAGTCCAGAAATGTTTTTACTTTTTTCTTGGAATTTTCAGATCCCAACAGGGGGAATGACAGTGTGACCAGTTCATGATCTCCAATGCCAGGAAGAACTTTAGCTATGGCACCAGGCCATTCAAAGTTTGCCAAAGCGATGTCCAAAAGGGTTTTAGAATGTGGGGTTATCCGTGTAGGCTGATTAAATGAGTTTCTGTGACAAATTAAATGAGTTGGTTATCTCCTCCAGACACTTGTCGTTGTTGTTGAATGCTAAAATATCGGGAGATTGTGGGCTGATGTTCCGGATGTCAGACGCAAAGAAATTTGGCGAATTCACGTCACCACAGACTAGCACCCTGTGCCCCTTGGAAAGATGTGCACTGATAGAGTCATAGAGATCTTTTAGGGATTGTTCATCGGCTGCCAAGTTTGGAGGGAGATAAACGCTTGCCAGATCAACCTCAAAATTTTTTCGGAATTTCACTTTGCACCAGACAATCTCCAAGGAACTAGCTTCATTAAGGTAAGTATCTGCTTGGCAACACTCAATGCTCTCGCGCATAGCCACTAGGACCCCGCCACCACGACGACCATTCTGTCTGTCGCATCTGAAAACGTAAAAATCGAGAGGAAAAATTTCTGCATCGTGAACGTCGGGCCTCAACCATGTCTCACTGAGAATTACAATATTCAATCTGTGCACATCAACTAAATTAAACAAATTAACACGTTTAGATAGGCATAAAATGGACTGACGATTTAAAATTGCGCACTTAATGGATGAAAATTGTGGATCAACTGGGGCGTTACTCAAGGATGGATCTTTTTCAAAAGGGCGTGTTCCTCCTGATGGCATCACAAAGTGAATTTTCGGTTTCTGAGAAATCCGCATGAGGAGAGGAAAACATGGACAATGCAGGCCGGCTCAGACTGGACAATGTTGTTGACCTTCCTTGGGTTTCACAATTCACACCCCCTGCAAGTGTTGAATCACTTTGCATGTGAGAAGGATGAACATTTCTCTCAAGAGTTTGCTGCAAAACTGGTGTTTTTTGGTTGGAGCAGAAAGAATTTTTGCGGGACAGCATGATGGAGCTGAAATAACATGCAGAAAAAGTCGAATGAATTTTAGTGAAATAATGGCTGACAAGGGTTTCGCACGGGGCACACGACAATAATTGACTGGAAAAATGGATCAAAAATTGGACTTGAAAAATGAGTATAAAATTGTTTAAAAGATCATGCGGCGATTGGTTCCAGTAAGATTGTTTAAGCTGGACAAGTAATGATCTAAAAAACTGCTCAAAATTTTACCAACATTTGTATTTCATTAGGTGTCTCTTAAAATGCCAGTGGTTTGTGTCTTGTAGTCCACCCCTTCATGTCAATTCAAGAAGGGGTGGTTTCGCGCGGTCACTATAACCTGCAAAGTTGCAGAACCAGCTCTCCTGAATCCATTTAAGAAGGTTTCATCCGCACTCATCCCTGCGTATTTTCTATAGCAGTTCCGAACAGGCCATCTTTTGAAATGCTATCAAAATTTCGGCCTGCAATTTTTATCAAGCCGCACAAATTTGTTGCGTGGAAAACCGATAACGCGAGCCAATTCTGACGTCAAAACTGCCTTCACTCTCGCCAACCTTTTCGCAGCATTTTACCTCGCTGCTCATTTCGCAGTTAAAACTCGACCTGTACCAACAGGCTCAGTCGCGAACATTTCACAATCACTTCCACCGCAGTCGAAAAGTGGCAAATCGTGTCAATTTTGTGCTCAGGTTGTTGTGCTGCGTTTAACCGTTTTTGACCATGCGTCGTGTTGGCCCCGACCATTTTAACACTAGATGCAGCCGGTCTGCATCGTAACCCTTTTGTTTTCACTTTTAATCTATTGCGAAACTTCGCTCCCCTTTTAGTGTGTTTGCTTTGTGATTTTTACCGTTTACTTTTTGTTGCTTTTCACAACAGCACTTATAGGCCATAAATTTACATTAATTTCATGCCAACTAGGCGCTTGCTTCTGTTGAAGCTTTTCCAGTCACTAAAGACTTCAAATTGGATAAAACCCGACAAGCATGATCACTTCTTGCGGGGGTAAGTTCTTTGAGAGTTTTGTTGGGTGCGTTTTCTCTTTGGGTTGGTGAAAGGAAACTCACACACAGACAAGCACAACAGTTCCCCGAAAACGGTAAGTTGCACTTGTTGTGCCACACACTGGCTTTATACCAACATTCAGACAGCTCAAAATAACTGACAACTGTCGGTGAGTTTTTGGTAAAGCAAAGTGCAACATAATAAGAAGCAAATGGGAAAACCTGTTCAGATTCTTCCCGTTTCTCTATTTGCAATTTTAATTACCGGATGAACCAATCCAACAAAGGTTCTTACCGGAACATTCTTGATAACCATTTCACGCATTCCGGATATCTATACAGCAAGTCCGATTTTTTCTGGGTTCATAACAAGGGAACCAAGTCGAACGATTGCCTTGCAAAATTCCAAGTCCACAAGACCGTTGCCTGCTGTACGGAGCTAGGACTTGACATTTAAGTGCCATTCAAGTTCCTTCTTGAGATTCTCTCAAGTGACTGGCCATCGCCTAAATACCCACGTATCCATATTGACAAAGGAACATTCCAGATAGCAAATCGGTGAAATGTTTTATTCTATCGGCCGGTCGGCAAACTGTTTTTAACGTTTTAGTTTTAATTTTGGATTTTATTGTTTTGGCCTCGAGCCTTTGTTTTAATCTTTGTTTATTCGTTGTGTATTCTGGTCTAAAGTATTTTGGAGATATTGAAATTTTAGTTGGAAATAAATAGGTTATAAATCTTGTCGTGACTGTCACTTCCTCAGAACTCCCACCAATCACCAACCGTCCTTTAACTTTTATAGATAGCTGTTTTAGCCCACACACACGTACACGGGTATACGCTAAAACGCTACCCTTCTAAACAGGTAGTTTTCTATTGTGACCTTCCTGACAGATTAAATTAATTGCAAAGTGTCCCCAAATGCAAATGTCGTGTTAAAAAGTGACAACTGTTGTTTTTTACTTGTTTTTTCTGACCCCTTGTTTTTTCTACAGGGGTTGTTTTCCATTGTGACTGGTTGGTTAAATTTGCTGTGAAGTGGCTCCAAACAATATTTTCGTTACCAAAACGCTCCACCAAGTGCTCTCGAGTACAAGTCAGGTCCTACCATCTTTTCAGGGTGCAAAACATAGCATGGGGTAGTTCGTGAGAGTTCCTGAATAGCTTGTCTTAGAACATTAGTTCCAATTACAACGATGTAATGTCTGCCCCATTGACTCCACTTGTGAAGGTTTCATCCACCCAAACCCATCTGCTTTGTTCTGAAGGTTTCAACACCTGCTACCTTGCATGGAGATGGTTTTCACTATGTGGATGTTTTTTGTTATGAAGGTATATCATAACACTGCATCGGGGTGTTTTTCTACTGCAACCTTACTGACAGGTTATAAATTAACTGCTAAGTATATTGCCAAATTCTAATCTCGTGCCAAAGAATGACTGCTGCTGAGTGACGAGTGATGATTTTATTTTTTATTTTTTTATTTATTTGTAAAATCGTCACAAAATGGTCTGGTGACACGTCAACAACTAAAAGAAGCGACAAAGGAAAAGAAGAATGACGCAGATAAAAGACAACATAATGACAAATTCATGAAACAAAGGGAGCCAACATATTACGGCAGGGATAAATATGAGAAACTATGGGTGGCAGAGAGTTCCAATCTAGGGCGGTCCGCGTGAAAAAGCCATTGAAATGTGGTGAGAAGGAGCAGAAAAGGATATGAACATGGAAGTGATGCTGACTGCGCCTGGGTTTGGAATTAATGAGGGCAAATGCTGAGGGGAGGCTTATTAGGACCTTTGAATTGACGATATCATGAAAAAGCTGCAGTCGTCTATGAAGGCGTCTTGATGATAGAGATGGTAAATTGAGTGATAACGGAGTACCTGGTTGATAATTGCTCCTGAACGGCTTGTGCTAGAAAAAAATAGGAAAGCTAGGATGGCAAGTGTCAAAAAATGGGATTATCTATTGGCTAATCCCCTAGGGTAATCCCCTAGGTTAATCCGCTATAGGCTTATCCACAAGTCTAAATGTGTGTGTTGCCTATTTGCAGGGGTAAATGAGTCATCGATGACGTCATCCCCGTGGTCGTCCATGAGATGCCTCTGCGAGCAGCCGCATCCGGATCAACACGAGCTTGTCAGTGTCAATACCCTGTGAAACAGGACCGTGTTCCCTACCCCGGTTTGCCTGTAAGGCGTTACTGTTGATTGATTGAATGACTGTATTTTGTGGGGGTTTCCCCACTATCATACATAACAATAACACTTCTGCACAAAACAAAAATAATAAGAAACGTCAAAAAACAGGAAAAACAGGCACGAGAAATGGGGCAGACAAATTACAAAGACGAGAGCAAGATCAAATGTGTTTCCCTTTCATGACATGTTGCTGAGAGACAAATTTCTGGGTTTATGGAGCAATTCGTACATTTTGAAATCCGAAGAATTAATTTTCAAGCTCCTGTGGAGAAAACAGAACATCTGCTCTAAAACTTTCAAGTCCAATCAAATTTGGCCAGAAACTCAATTTATAACAAGGACAGCAGCCTGCGCCTTAGAATTGATGTACTTAAAGGTTGGGACAGCACAGAGGCTGGGAGTGAATTCCAGTCCGCTATTGCTCGGGACATAAAGGAAAACTTCCCTATATCTCTCTTAAATGCTAACGGCTTTATCTTATAAGGATGGTCATGGCGACTGTAAAAAGATGGAGGCGTAATCAAGGAAAACAAATTTCCCCACCCTCCGGAGTTGCCAAGGATTCGATAAAGACACAAAATGCGGTGGACCTTTCTTCTCTCAGCAAGCTTAGGCCAACCGAGCTGAGCAATCATTGCGGTGACGCTGCTCCGTTTGCGGTGTCCCCTACAAAAAGCGAGCAGCGCGCCTTTGAACACGTTCCAAAGAATCACAATGGGAAGTGAGATGAGGATCCCAAGACGTTGATGCATACTCAAGAATTGGTCTGACCAAAGTAAAGTAGGCAAGCTCGCGAAGTTTCTTTGGACATTTTCTAAAATTCCGTTTTGCAAAATAAAGTGAACCATTGGCTTTTTTCGAAACAGCTGCAACCTGACGGGACCAATCAAGTTTACAATTAAAAACAACTCCCAAATATGATGCGTCAGTTTGGGGAATAAGATTTTGTCCATCCAGAACGTATGTAAAATTGTTTGCTATGCTCCGCCCTCTGCAAAAATGAATAACTGAACATTTAGATGGATTCAGTTTCATGGAAGAGGTCGCGCACCAATCGGATATTGCTGCCAAATCAGCTTGTAAAGCCTGAGAATCCAAAGGACTGGCGATTTTCCTATAGATTAAGCAATCGTCAGCAAATAATTTTATTTTGGATCGCATTGCACCAACAATGTCATTAATGAAAATCAAGAATAGTTGAGGACCCAAAATACTTCCTTGTGGGACACCAGAAGTAATAGGCAAGGGTTTCGAGAAAGTATCATCAATTTTTACAACCTGCGTCCGCTCAGACAGGTAGCCTTTCAACCAACTGAGAGTAACTTTATCTAGGCCCATGAAGGCTAATTCTTCAGAAGTATGGAATGGCTTACAAGGTCAAATGCCTTACAAAAATCAATCAAAACTGCGTCAACTTTTGATCCTTGGTCTAGCAGCATGGCTATTTCTTGGCTAAAAGCGGCTAGTTGCGTTTCACAAGAATAACCAGGACGAAAACCATGCTGCGCTTCATTTAAAATGGAGGCAGCATCCAGAAAGCTCCTGATGTGATTGGCTATGAGAAATTCCAAAATTTTAGAACACGTTTCAAGGAGACTTATGGGACGGTAATTTGCAGGATTAGATTTGTCACCTTTTTTAAAGACAGGTATAATGGTCGACCTCTTCCATGCAACTGGAATATTACCAACATGTAAACTCAGATTAAAAATAACACACAAATACTTAGCAAAAATATTAGGAAGCAACTTCAAAAAATTAACACTAATGGAACTTGAACCTCAGCAACATTGCGTTTCATTTAACAATGCGATTTGCAATCATAGTTTCGGTTATCTGAGGGACATTGTTGTCAGAAAAGAAAGGCCCGGGTGGGATTACGGGGATTCCGTCGGAAACAAAAACATTTACGAACGTTTTGTTAAAAACTGCAGCTTTTGTTGCAGCATCATCGACAGAGGTGTTTAAATCAGTTTTGAGGGTGGGAATGGAGCCCGAAACTCCACGACGACACTTATTGTACCGCCAAAACTTTTTGGAACCAGAAGTCATGTCAGACTGAAGCGAATTGAGAAATTGTTGGAAGGATTTGTATTTAATTTCAGAATATTCAGAAAAGGATTTTTGTATGCCAGTAAATGACTGTGGGAAAGTTTTCGTTTTGAGAACAATGCCCTCAGCCTCCTTTTGTGCACCATCATTTCTTTACTAACCCAGGGGCATTTTGTGGAGTTCGAAATATTGACTGGTTTGGGGCACTTTCGCCGAAAGGAATTTCGCAAAACGAAACTCGCCGAAAGGTTTTTTCGCAACAGGGAATTTGGCAAGTGGTATTTTGGCTGCTTGCATTTTCGCAACGAGGACTCTCGCAACTGATGGTTTCGCCGAAAGGAAATTCGCCGAAAGGAATTTCGCAACTGGTTTTTTTGCAACGGGGAATTTCGCAATTGGTATTTTGGCAACTTGCATTTTCGCAACGAGGATTCTCGCAACTGATGGTTTTGCCGAAAGGAAATTTGCCGAAAGGAATTTCGCAACTGGTTTTTTTGCAACGGGGAATTTCGCAAATGGTATTTTGGCAACTTACATTTTCGCAACGAGGACTTTCGCAACTGATGGTTTCGCCGAAAGGAATTTCGCAACTGGGAATTTCGCAAATGGTATTTTGGCAACTTCCATTTTCGCAACGAGGACTCTCGCAACTGATTGATGGTTTCGCCGAAAGGAAATTCGCAACCTTTTTTTTTGCAACCGTGAATTTCGAAAACCGTGAAGAGGATCGATGAGCGTTGTTCCAAAATATTTTCAAGTCCCTAAAAATGAGGATATTTTTAGAACTCCGCCTCTCCAACCGGCACACCACGCAAAAGCCGTCAGCTTACCCCTGCCCGAAAACCCTTCCATTTGGAAATGTCTGCGGCTCAGTTTGCACCTCCGATTTTAGACCAGTAGTTTTTGATATTCTGTATACTGATACCTATCCGTCCATCTGCGAACGACCGCCGCCCCGCGTAGTTGAAATAAACGAAATTTCGTGAGCCACTTTGCACACAATCCAGAATCTTCAAACACCGAACCGAGTACTCATGTCAGCCTATTGTTGCTATACTCTGCAGACTGCAGAGCAATGTTGAACTACTCAAGCCATGCGAAGGCAGGTATTTGTGGCCGTCAACCCTTTGCCCGCGCTTAAATTTATTTTAACGCAATACTGACATCGGTTCACCAGTCGGACGCAATCACACAAATGCTTCTCTGTGCAAACAACCGCAAATCATTCATGGATGTTTCGAATTTGTGCCACCATTGTTCTTTTTGCTGCCCTCCGCCAGATCTTCCGCCATCGGTAAATAGGAGAGCGAGTCCGAAATGAGAGCCCACGGGGAATTTTACAAACTCTTCCAGCACATCAAACTCTTGTGCATCTCAATGTGCAGAGGCTTGTATCAAAGAAACAGTTGCAAATTTCCGTTCGGTGAAAGTGCCGGTTGCGAGCGTGTCCGTTGCGAAAAAAGCAGTTGCAAATTTCTCAGTTGTGAAAAAACCAGTTGCGAGTTTCCTCGTTGCGAAAAAACCAGTTGCGAGTTTCCTCGTTGCGAAAAAACCAGTTGCGAATTTCCTTTCGGCTAAAGTACCGGTTGCGAACGTATCCGTTGCGAAAAAAGCGGTTGCAAGTTTCTCCGTTGTGAAAAAACCAGTTGCGAGTTTCCTCGTTGCAAAAAAACCAGTTGCAAATTTCCTTTCGGCGAAAGTCCCAGTTGCGAGTGTGCCCGTTGCCAAAAAACCATTTGCAAGTTTGTTAGTTGTCAAAAAACCAGTTGCGAGTTTCCTCTCGGCGAATTTCCTTTCTGCGAGAGTGGTTTTGCGAAATTCCTTTCGGCGAAAGTGGAGTTTACCTATTGACTGACCTTGTGGGTACAAATTTATACACCGCTTCTGCAGCAATGTCAACAAAGAGATCCAACATTTTGTTTACATCAGAACAGCCACTCCTGAAAACAGCCTCAAAGTCATTTAATTTGGACTGCAGAAAGTTAGAGAGACCCTCCAAGTTTCTCTATAGAAAAAGTAAATTTTGCGGCGTCGGAAAATGGTCGTTGGTTTTCTCAAAGCTAGGTCTACCAAAACAATACCATGGTCAGATAATCCCCCTTCCACAGTACAGCTTGTGACGAAATCCTTGGGGCGAGCAAGAGTGACATCCAAAATATTATCACCACGAGTACCTGAGGTAAATTGGGAGAGACCAAACTCTTGGGCAAGTTCAAGGGCTTTGGGCTTGTTTTTTGGCAGGAATTTGCTCAACCCAGAGTTCGCACGTTAACCCTGTGTTGATCTCTGCACTTTTAGTAGACAAATTTCTAGTCGTGAAAACCAAAGAGAAAGCCCACGCTGGGCCCTTTTCAGGATACAGGATCAGGATTTCTGATGCGCCGATGTCTGCAGACATCGGTTGTGCAATGTAAGTGTTTAGGATGAGGTCCGACGGCCCGGCCTCGGGGCCTCTTGTGGAGCCGGACCCATAGGGAAGTTTTTGCAAAGTTGTGGAATTTTTACTCATTCTGCTTTGTTCTATTTTATTCGCAGCGCATCGCGAATAACTGTGAGTAGGTGTATTCCAACCTGAACGTGTAGGGACCCATTTCAACAAGACGAGGCTTCCCTCCAACGGCAACTTCGTCAATATTCGTGACGTTGAACATGAAAAATTCGATCTCGATTGGAACAGGTGGCGACTGCCAGCTTTGAAAACGACGACTTGTCGGGGATAATGTCAGTTGCTGAAAAATTACAAACAACAATAAAACAGATGCTCGGAATCATTCAAGATCTCACAATTTCAAACTGCCAAAAAGGCGTGATTTTACCGCTTTCATTTTTTATGTTTTACGAACTTTCGATTTCGTTTTCTCAGCAGTCCTAGAAAGATAAAATTGACATTCTTACTGAAATAGCACAGCTCTTTTGGCCGACTGAGGAAGAATCGTTGTTTTTTTCTCCTTCACCAAGTTTTGAGCAATTTTTTCTGAACGTGTCTTACACGAATGCCGAAAATGATTGAAATGTATTTATTTTGTGAATTTTGGGTTAAATCTATAAAGAAGGGTTCGGCCAGCCAAAAAGGACTAATTTTTTTTTTTAACACTATGGCAGTATGAGTAAAAAATCTTTACCGGGTTTTTCATCTTGGGCAAAAGTCGCTTTTAGCTTTTTATGGCTTTGTCATCATAAATCAAAACCTACTTGACTCAGAAAAAAGAAATTTTGAATAAAGGCACTACCTACATAATTGGATCTAAGTCTGTACAAAATTTGAATAAAATCGGTTAAGAAACACGGAAGTTAGTATTTTAACCCCTACCCCCACCCTTTGACCCGCGATAATGGGCGAAGCACAACTCGGAAGCATGGGGACTTCTAGGAAATATACATTCAAGGAGGAGATAACATCTATGCCAAATTTCAGCGCATAGTGCGAATTTTTTCCGCTAGTTTCCCCAATTTGACTGGACTATTAATTCCAAAATGACAGCTATTTATCGTTCAAACTCGAGTCAGAACACCGGACACACGTCAATCATATACAGAAACATAATGTGGGACGAATAGCAGTCCCTATCAAAATCCAAAAAAGCCCAAAATGTGTTTGATATTGGAAAACTGAAATATTGAGATGGTGGGCCGCCGCACAAAAGCCATTTTTCGAGAAGAGATTCCTTATCGTAAGGTGAACAAAATCATATTCAGTTTAAGAATGAGCTCTGACCCCCGTTTCCATCGCAATAGCCTCCAAAATCCAGTGAAAAGAGTCTCTTTTTCACAGGTTTCGACGATTAAACTTTTGCTATGTTTTTCAAGGCCATATCTTTGTTTTTCATTGCGTTTACTTCCGTCAGTCAATTTGCCAAATCAGTGTTGACCGTGCAAATAGTACTCGTATTGTATGCTCTCTGCGCTCAACTTCTGGAAATCGCGACGTCTGGATATGCGTTCCCGGAGATTTCAATTTCCCAATTATAAACTGGAAAAATTCTTGCCTTGCTCAAATTAGCCTCAAAGAACACACTTTTCTCGGAGGTTTTGTGATTTTTAGAGGATTGGAAATTACTCAATGATTTGGTGACACGAAATGATTAATATTCAAAATGGATTTAAACGGTCTGAAAAAAGGCAAATGCCAAAAATTTGTCCTGCATGATTTTATACCGAGCGAACCGAGCTAAACACTGGGCACAGCTGCAGGTTCTGAATAGCCAGCGATGCTCAAATTTTGCCTGTCGGATGAGCAAGGTCAATGACAATGCTGAGTGGACGTGAAAACGGGTCCTCTGTTCGAATGCCTGCAGTTGCGTTTTGTTGGGTGTTCCAAAAATCTTTTGCCGTGTTGTGAGATGGTGCCCTATTCCAACGGGGAGCGTGTGGAGATGGTTTTGCCTATATGGTAGACAATACAGAAGTGTGGCGTCCAACGGCAATGACAGCAACGCCAACACGAGTGCACAGTCACCGACGGCGAACAGCTTCAGCTTCTTCTCATGGATCAGTGCCACCACACACCTTCAGTACACCTTGTAGATAAGCTTTTCCATCGGTCAAATTTGTAGCAGTGAGACGGCTCGAGTTAATGCCGTGAAAAAAGAAGCGGCAATGCAGGTCCAGTGTTTAGCTTGGTTCGCTCGGTAGATTTGTCAAATGCAAATCGGTAACAAATTACGAACTATCTCCTTGACAGTTTTCGCTTGTAGGCCTAGTATATGAAGTGTGGCTCTGGAAAACACTCCGACGATTTGTAGCGCCTTTTGAAGTCATTTATAATCTATGATTCCAACTAAAAATGCAAGATATCAGTTCAATGTCCTGCTAGCGTCAACAAGAAACTGGAATCGATGTTTGAACGTAAAAGAAAGCTCCATACTCTCGTAAAGAGGTTGACTTCTCCTTCCTTCGACACACAGCTTAAGCTTTGAAATACACCAATGCACAACAAAGAACTCTATGCAAATTTCATAAATAATTCCTTAGCCTGCGACTTTTCCAGGCCTTTCTGGAATTTCCACAAAAGTAAAAACAAACCGAGGGATAATGTTCTCCCAGAAATCACTATGATGAAAGGACCGGTGCCGTGGTATCTGATGGGGATATAGAGGCAGAAATGTTTCGGAATGCTTTTAAATTTTCCGTCCTGCACCAAAACCAAATTCAAACGCACGTTCCACATAATTTGATCAAAGTTCCTTTTTACCTTATGCGTATTGTTAGGAGGGTTGAAGGGGTAATTGATTTGAGGGACTTTTGGCCGATCATATGTAGTTGGAAAATATTGAGATTTTGATCATTTCATTCGAAAAGCAACGGCAAAAAAAACGGGGATTCTGCAACGCTTAAAGCGACAGGCCGTTGAGCGCAGAGCGGAAGAAAGCAAAGGGCAATTGAAAATATTTAGCGTTGCAAATTTTATTGGAACATCATCTCGGTTTGGGATTAAAACCTCTTATATCCTGCATTTTGTGCGGGGCAGAGGATCCCAGGCGAGTGAGGGCACAATTGGATTTCGAAATCGACATCACATTCAGAGAGGAAGCCACACGTTTCTTCACCTGAGAAATGTGCTGAAGAGATGCAGAAAATGACAATTTTAGGTGCCGTTGGAGGTATTTCGTCAGCTGAAAATATAAAGATTTCCTTTGGGGATTTTGGGTTGCTTTTGGGATTTTGAAATCAAAAAAAAGGGTGTGTTGGAAGAATTGGACTTGAAAGAAGAGGAAGAACCACAAGGGTCCGTAAAACTGTCTGTCTGACCAAAGGTCAGGTGGTAACCATAATTTCAGCAAAAGGAACTGATGACTGATCGAGGGGATCTGATTCAATTGAGTGAAACCAGACGACAAATTTTCATCTCAATTTAATGCTGCTTTAGATGCGGAGGAAACACACAAAATGGAACAAACAAAAAAAAACATTCACTCAGAGAACAATGTTGAAACGTGTGCACTCCGTTCTTTCACTCCGAGGAATTGGCGAAACGAAACTGTCCATGATGGTAATGTGAAGATGATGACAATCCTACAAAGATGGCAGAAGCAGTGAATTTGTCCCCTTTCTCCCCAGATTGATTTCGGCAACAAGAAAACTTAACTTTGATACTGTTGTTTGTTGATGATGGCCTTAAACGGTAGCAGAAGAACCAACACTCGAGTTGAATTGCGAATTGGTGAATTGCTGTGACCCACTTCCCGAAGAGATGTTTAACTAATGACCCTTGACATGGCTGGATGACGTGAATGCAACCTCTGGACCAATTTCAGTGTAAATGCAACGTTCAAGGAAATGGTGACCGATTGTTAAGCCTGCCCATTGTTCGGGGCTGAAAGAATCATGAAAATGAAAAGCCCTCAAAACTTTGCCCAAGATAATGAGTTCAAAAGAGCTTTTGCGCAAGGTCACGAAAGGCCATTAAGTGGATACATAGCCTTCGCCACAACACTAGCGCTATTTCAGAAATTACGGGTTATTCCATTCAAAATTTATTCTCAAGTGAGAAAGTCTTTCCCAACAAGGAGAATCCCCGAGAACTTCCTCAGAAGAGCCAACTCTACTCGTGAATGTGAAAACCCTGATACCAAAAGTTTTAAATGTTTTGAAAACCAGTGAAATTGAAAAGAAAAGCTTTCTCCAACAAATTGGCAAACTTGGCAGAATTCAATATCGAATTCAAGAGATACGTGTAAAGCCTTTCCAA
>JASGXE010006868.1:0-20169 GCA_030068105.1 Sinentomon sp. SZTP_YWyxl | reverse complement strand
TGTGCACGAGACGTTTTTTATCGAACGGATGATGCCTTTAAAGCATCGGTGCTTCCGTCAAATATCCAGGCTTGTTTCACACTGCCTCCCACTGACTGATCATCAGGGGGTGGACCAATGGGAGTGCTGCCACCACCTACAAGCCAATCCGGACCGAAGCTCTAAGCAGATTGCCCTGCATGGGCTCATATCACAGACAATAACATCATGTGGTATGAGCCCATGCAGGGCAATCTGCTTAGAGCTTCGGTCCGGATTGGCTTGTAGGTGGTGGCAGCACTCCCACTGATCCACCCCTTGATGATCAGTCAGTGGGAGGCAGTGTGAAACAAGCCTGGATATTTGACGGAAGCACCGATGCTTTAAAGGCATCATCCGTTCATAGCACGGTAGGTCACCGGAACGACCTATGATGAGGGATGGGTCTACCCACTCACTCAACGGACGACGCGATGTCTCCATGTGAAGTGGAGTAGTCAAGTTAATAAGTCAAAAGTTGCTGGATTTTGGTCTGGTTGACAATAACATCACGTTTTTTATCATCTGCAGTAGGTGCCACAAAGGGTGTTGGTTCCTGGAGCAGTTGCTCTGTCAGAAAACTCACATATGACAAGGTGTTTCTGTTGTGTTCTTATTTTATTGAACGCCACCTTCGCAGGTCAACAATTGCGTTTGTACTTCAGTTCACAGAACATAGCATTGAAATAAACTTGCAGCCAATCCGTTCGTAAAGTTTTTGAGATGTGCGAAGTTTCGCCCTCTGCCAACTGGTGCACCTGCTGATATACTCCGGTTCACTCACAGCGTCAGAGGGCTGAACTGTGGAATTGGAGTAGGAGGGCGAGACATGTGGGGAGTTTTTCAACACCCCTTGGATCGCACATTTTACCAGGCAAGTTTGCAATTTTCCTTACCACAGAAACTTGCTCACGCTGGGAGACCTTCGCAATTCCATCTGGCCGGCTCTGAGGACAGGGATAGCAAAGGTTTCACAAGATTGGGTGAGCGAGAACCAAGTGGCTGTGGGGATGAAAATACCAAACTCGGCTGGGGAGAGGTGTCCTAGTTTGTCCAGCCTAAATGATATTTATGCGGGTGAGCAAGGGAGACTGATGCCAGGGTGGACTCCAGGGGGGTATGTTTTTGTCCAGAATTTTGAACATGTTTCCTTCAGAGATATCTGAAACCTTGTATCGTTAAATTTACACATTGGCCCATTGTTCCATTGATGGTGGTGTGCCCGGAGACACGGCAAAAATTGTCTCGATAACGAATGCTGGATGGGGAATCAATCACCCTCTCTCATTAAGCACTGCATAGGCCTGTGTGTGCCTGTGATAGGCCTTTTGTGTCCAAAATTGACGTTTACTTAGTTCGTTCTATCACCATTTTCTCACTCTTTCTCAGTGTTAAGCCAGCCTTTCAGCCCTTCTTGCAATGCCATCACCCTACATCCCTTCTAATTCTATGCATGAATACGTGTCAGCCAGCTGACATAGTTTTTCCCCCTTCAATAAGAAGTATCTTTCTGTGGTACCAAGATTACATTTTGTGTCCGTTTACCTGCCTTTTTTATAGC
Source organism: Sinentomon sp. SZTP_YWyxl (assembly GCA_030068105.1). Taxonomy (NCBI): domain Eukaryota; kingdom Metazoa; phylum Arthropoda; class Protura; order Sinentomata; family Sinentomidae; genus Sinentomon; species Sinentomon sp. SZTP_YWyxl. The sequence continues at coordinate 18,590 of JASGXE010006868.1, read as the reverse complement.
CGGCCTCTTGTTGCGAATCCGAACTGCACTTGTGTCACACAACATCAACTGTGACCGCCCCGTGTTTGCTTGTGCAGGGTCTTTTGAAATGCCAGGTCACAGGAGATAAATTAATATCGATGCCACAGGGATGAAATAGCCTAAGTGATTCGCCGTGCACAAATTAAGACGAGCTAAGTCTAAAACACTTTAATTTCTATTCCTGTGATTTCCCATTCAAAAAGCATTGTTGCTCAACAGTGAAAAAATTTCATTGCGTTTTCACTTAGCTCCTCTTAAATTGGCCACGCCGAATCACTTTGGCTATAATTTCATCCCTGTGGCATCGATATGGTCGACACAATGTCACCATGCAGTCCCTTCGTGTGCGATGGAATGTCCAGCGCCAAATTGGCCCACGCTACGATCTGACCCCACCCTCAATAAGGTTGCTATGCTCCCAACATACAACCCGCATGGACAATGCAAGAAGTACATTTGGGGAGGCTGGGAGAGTGGGGCAAGGATTTTTAAGCATATTTCAGTGTCGTGGCTGGATATTCCTGACAAAATAGTGGGTGTCAACTTTTTTCTTCTGAAATCACAAAAACATGGTGTTGTCACCCGGTACGGATGATTTTGAAGAACGCTCCCTGCATGGCAAAATAGCCTCCACAAATCGAAACAAACAATTTCTTCATGACCACCCTGTACAGGGAAGGCATTGGCCATGTAGAGCCTGGTTACGTGAAAAATGTGGTCATCTTTCCCCAGACATTGTTTATCAGCCTCCCTGTGCCACATAACTATCGGAATATGTCAAACCCCGCTGTTGTCTTTTTTATGCAGGCACCCTTTTCCCTTTCCCTGTCTACTTGACTTCCTTCCGTCCACGTTTCTCCCCCTGCCCCCCTTTCATGGGGGCAGGGGGACACACCCCCACTTCTTTTCACTAGGCTCCTTTTTATTAGATAAATGGCCTCGACCTGTCTTGTCGTTTGTATACTTCATCCACATTTATTTGTCTGTTGCTCTAGTTGAATGTGCAGGATCAAGAACCCCCCCCCCTCCTCGGAGGAAGTCCATTAGCATTTTTCAGAGTGACACGAGAAAAATTGGGCACTATCTACAAAAGGAAGGGGTGGAAATTTTGAGAGGGGTTCGTTTAACTTGCACAGGGAGCGGTCTGTCCAGGCGAGTTTGACGCTTTATCTTTCCGCAGGAAGTTGAAACTTGTTCATTGCGGATGTCCAACTTATCCTGAGAAAGACCCGTCTGCTCACCTCCTCCGAGGACTGGATCGTGATTCGTGATGGTCCCTCAACTCGTTCAAGATTCATGTTCTCTGAGGAGGAAATGGTCGAACTCGCACGCAAAACACTTCAAGGAAATTGTCAAATTCACCCCTCAAGACCGTCGAGGAAATCATCGAACTCACCCCCTGAGACCGTCGAAGAAATAGTCGAGCTCACCCCCTAAAGGTAGTCTAGGAAATCGTCGAGCTCACCCCCAATGACTGTCGAGGAAATTGCGGAACACACCCCCAAAGACCGTTGATGAAATTGCCGAAATCACCCCCAAAGACTGTCGAGGGACTAACCCCAAAAACTGTAGAAGAAATCGTCGAACTCAACCCCATGAACCGTCGAGGAAATAATAGAACTCACCCCCCGAAGACCATCGAAGAAATCGTCAAACTTAACCCCTAAGACCATCGAAGAAATCATCGAACTCAACCCCAAAGACCGTCGAGGAAATAGAAGAACTCTCCCCCCTAAGACCGTCTCGAACTCACCCCCTAAGACCGTCGAAGAAATCGTCGAACTCAACACCAAAAGACCGACGAGGCAATAGTTTAACTGACCCCTCCCCCCTAAGACCGTTGATGAAATCATCGAACTCACCCCCAAAGATTTTCGAGGACATCGTCGAACTCACCCCCTTAGACCGACTACAAATAATTGTACTCACCCCTTAAGGCTATCAAGGAAATCTTCGAACTCACCCCCTAAGACTATCGAAATTATCCCGTAACATCGATCTAAAATAAAGAATAAGCTGTTTGTAGAAGTCGAATTGTGGGTCCAAAACATTGATGCCTGGCTTAAGTAAAGACCGCATTCCAGTGTTTTGAGGAGGGGTGAGCGTTTCACCCCTCCCTTCCCCCATGTGCCTGTTGTACTGTCAACGCAGAAAAACAAAGAACCTCAAAAATGGACTTGGGTGGTTTTTGATCCTGCATTATTCTATTGCCATTAATTATACTTGTGGTGCCGTTTGCCTTTGTTGTTTATTTAGGGTGTTTTGTTGTCTCTCTCCTCTCTCTTTTGTTTTGAGTGGTGAGAGTGTAGTTGAGTTTATCTTCCAGACAAATACTTGTAGTTTTGTACTTGCGTTGCTTTTTTATCCTTGAATGATGCGATGCATAACTTTTGTGTGAAATCATTTTAAGAAAAAAAAATCAGTCGTTTTCCAAACTTTTTAGTATTAACCCTGAAATAATTTTGATAATTAGTTTAGTACTTTTTTGATGTTTTAATTTTTATTCTGTCGAGAGCAGACGACGACTCGCAAATAATCAAACGGAGTTGTTTATCGTTGCTCTCTGCTGATTGGTGGACGATGGTGGCATCCTTTTGCCGATTGGTTCGCGCTGAACTGGTGTCGACCAATCGTGTAGCTGCAATTAATCAATCCTTGATTTTTGTATGTACATGGCTTAACCTGTTGAGGGGTGATGTTGACAGCAAATTTGTCATTTTTTCATCGTTTTTCTTAATTTTTTTTTCGTGTTTGGCCTTACTCAAGTACGCTGGTAGTCGTATCGTAATTGTATCACGCATGTCTTTCCTAATTGCTGTTGGGTGTTGGTTGACCTCCCCCTCTCTCTCTTTCTCTCTTCTACCCCTCCTTCCCCTTTTTTCTACACCAGTGGCAACTTCACCCTCTATGCCTTTTCATTTCTTCCACCCTTGTTTCCCACATTTTTTCGGCAGCTTTATTTTTCTGATTTCCACATTGCTTGTCTTCTCAGCACATGTAAATTGTATCATTTACACAACCCTAATCACTTCCCTCGCACTTACCAACCACAATCCACACCAACTAATCTGCTGTGTGCCTCCCCCACCCTGTGTGTTTTATGGCTGTATCGCCATGGACAAACTAAAGGGAGATAAGTGAAAACAGCGAAATAAACAATATTGTTGAACAACAATGGGTTTTAAAGAAATGAACAAAATTGTCGAACAACAATGGGTTTTAAAGAAATGAATACTATTGTTGAACAACAATGGGTTTTAAACAAATGAACAATATTGTTGAACAACAATGGGTTTTAAACAGAAAATCGCAGGAGTAAAATTTAAAGTTTCTTACACTTAGCTCCCTTTAATTTTTCCACGGCGGTATGTGCATGCCTTGAGGGATGATAAAATCAAGCATGGAAGACACACTTGGTGAACTTAAATGACAGCCATGAAACAATTCAGCAGGACAAAACTGTAACGTTTTGTTCCTCTCTTAAGCGTGGGACTTTCTTTTTCTGGTTGTTTGTGCTGCTGTAAAATCTCCACGTTCGAGGGTTGAAATAAATGTTGTGGTGCCAAATGAAAGCCAAACAGATTTGTGACCAGGGGGCAGGGCTGCCAATTGGGTATGATAGCATAAAGTTGGTTGCTCTGTTCGTAATAAGCATTTGTTCTTGACGCTCCTGCTTTTGAGCAACAAAGTATCCGTCTAGTGTCATATGCGGGATGTACAGGCAGAAAAATATTAATTATAACATATACATATTTAAATGGGACACCAGGGTTTAAATGAGCACCAAATGGATTACTGTCATTGTACAGAACCCATATTTTGCACATGGATTTTCCAGAACAAATTGAAGACAAAAACTTCAGTGCCGATTTTTTCTCCACCACACCTTTTTCAAGATGTGGCCCCCCAAAGTTCCCCAAAATTGCCATTTTGGTGCCGAAAGCGTAAGACTCATTTTCACAGTTGCTTCAAAATGGGAGGTCGGAGGAATTTTTTCGCTGAATGTTTTGTCTTCGGGTTGTTCCGAGGAACCTATTTGTAAAAATAGGGTCTCTGCCGTCTGCCGATGATTTTTGCATCCGGCCCGCTGGGTCCCATATGTCCCATTTTGTGGATTTTAGGGGACCATATCTGGGAAATGGGGGGTCTGGTTATGTTTTGCCTAACAACATTTTGTTTTTGGTTTTCAGAGGAACCCATATACAGAAAATGGTATCTCTAGGATGAAAATGAGTCTTACACTTTCGGCCCCAAAATGGCGATTTTGGGGAACGTAGGGGGCCATATCTTGAAAAATGTGGGTCGGAGAAAAAATTGCAACTGAAGTTTTTGTCTTCAATTTGTCCTGGAAAATCCATGTGTGAGATATGGGTTCTGTACGGTGACAGCCATTTGGTGTCCCATTTAAATCTGTATATGTTATAATTAATATGCACATCCCTCCTGAGAGAATGCCTGTAGCCATGGCCCAGCACGAGACATATCCATGATTCCATGATACCAGACATGTACAGTGGCAAAAACAATGCTGACTCCCATGATACAATGTTGGCTGATCGTCTGGCATCTTTCGTTTGGAGCAGTTGAGAATTGCTTTTTTGTCCTTTTCTTTGTTCTTTTGTGGGGATTCTTGCCTGCATACCTTTCTTTACTCGGCCGATTTCCAAAATGAAAATTAATCTGCGGATAAACAGTGGTGAGCTGGTTGACCAAAAACATTTGGATTCACATCGATACTGCGAATGACCAGGTCAACCATATCACCACACGTCGATCCACGGATCAAGGCGATTCACCGATTAATCTTCGTTTTAGGAATCGGTCGTTTATTTTTTTTTTTTTCGGGTTTTTCGGGACTTTCCTGGTATCTTTTCACCACGTTTGTGTGCCTTCCCTTTGCTTGTGTTGTTGCTGGTATTTGTTGTTTGCACTGTGCAAATATCCATCTTGCATTTACGCAACTCTACACCACGACGCTTTGTGTTAATTCCATGGTTGGTTGCTTCTCACACGCCTGCAATCATTCTCACTTCTCGTAAAGGTGTTTGGTTGATTTTTAACCCCTTTTTGCTTGTCTTTTTTACATATCTCTGGGCTTTGTATTTTTGCTGGTTTTTTGTCTTTTGGTTTTGCTTCTGGTAGGGCAGGGGACGTATGCTTACGTAGATATGGGTTTCTGGTCGATGGATGACCCCGTTTTGCTCTTTTATAACCTTTGACCCTTAACGTTATAAACCAATCAATCGTCTTTTTCTGTCATTTTTTTTCAAATGACCCTTTTTCCAGTTTTCATCATATAGCTGTTACTCTTTCTTGGCCACTTTCTCTTGCAAACACATCCACTGAGTACCTTTTTATGATTTTTCCTATTTTATTTCCTTTTTGCTTTCTCATATTAATAATTTCAAAATTAAATGCTATTCAATTTTAAACATCTTTTTATTGATATTGATATGTGGAATTTTGTTTTTGTGAAGGTGGGCTTGAATGGGAACAACAGAGGAGAGAGATTAATTCGAGGTCAATGCTAATCCGAGGTTGCGAGTAAATATTTTTTATCTATGAAAACAACAAAAAATTACCTGACAATCTCAGATTAACGTTAATCTGAGGTTGAGAGTAAAGTTTTTACTGAAGCAAAATGTGCATCAAAACGTCGGATTAATGTTAATCCAAGGTTGCGAGTAAATTTTTCCATTGAAGAAAATTACAAATTTTACTTCACAACCTCGGATTAACATTAATCTGAGATTGTGAGTAAAGTTTTTCATTGGAGAAGATTTTCTTCAATCTCGGATTAACGTAAATCTGGACTTGATGTCCCCACCATAACAGAATGGAGAAAAATATCATGCATATGGAGTTTATGCTAACTCCGGGCTGCAAAGTAAATTTTTGCCATTGAAAGGGGTAAATGGTGAACATCCACCTGGCAACTCCGAGTTAGCATAACTCTCGCACTAATCTGTACATTGTAAAAGTGCCCAGTATGCACGTTGGACGAAAGGGCTGCTTTTTGAAAAATTGTATTTTTGTGTTTTGTGTTTTTCAAAAAGGATGTCTCATGTTTTTGTGGTGACATGCCACAATTTAGAATACGACAGAGGGCAGCAGGCGACAGAAGGTGGCCGAAACGCTGTTCCAAGCAGGATATAGGGAAACGAGCATGGCATACCGGTGTGCAGCGGCCCGATTCAAGCCCTGTTTTCGTGGATCTTAGGCATCCGCAAATGGTTCAACCAGTGACGTTATCAATGATTGAGATGCCACATCACCATTTGAGAAGCGAAAAAAGTGGTTAATTCTGGATGAAAGCATCGAAGGTTAATCCTCAAAACATCACAGGTTTATCGTCGAAACATCACAGGTTCATCCTCGAAACATCACGGGGTTAAACCTCGAAACATCACAGGTTAATCCTCAAAACATCACAGGTTTATCGTCGAAACATCACAGGTTCATCCTTGAAACATCACGGGGTTAAACCTCGAAACATCACAGGTTAATCCTCGAAACATCACAGGTTAATCCTCAAAACATCACAGGTTTATCGTCGAAACATCACGGGGTTAAACCTCGAAACATCACGGGGTTAAACCTCGAAACATCACAGGTTAATCCTCGAAACATCACAGGTTTATCGTCGAAACATCACAGGTTCATCCTCGAAACATCACGGGGTTAAACCTCGAAACATCACAGGTTAATCCTCGAAACATCACAGGTTAATCCTCAAAACATCACAGGTTTATCGTCGAAACATCACGGGGTTAAACCTCGAAACATCACGGGGTTAAACCTCGAAACATCACAGGTTAATCCTCAAAACATCACAGGTTTATCGTCGAAACATCACAGGTTCATCCTCGAAACATCACGGGGTTAAACCTCGAAACATCACAGGTTAATCCTCGAAACATCACAGGTTAATCCTCAAAACATCACAGGTTTATCGTCGAAACATCACGGGGTTAAACCTCGAAACATCACGGGGTTAAACCTCGAAACATCACAGGTTAATCCTCAAAACATCACAGGTTTATCGTCGAAACATCACAGGTTCATCCTCGAAACATCACGGGGTTAAACCTCGAAACATCACAGGTTAATCCTCGAAACATCACAGGTTAATCCTCAAAACATCACAGGTTTATCGTCGAAACATCACGGGGTTAAACCTCGAAACATCACGGGGTTAAACCTCGAAACATCACAGGTTAATCCTCAAAACATCACAGGTTTATCGTCGAAACATCACAGGTTCATCCTCGAAACATCACGGGGTTAAACCTCGAAACATCACAGGTTAATCCTCGAAACATCACGGGGTTAATCCTCGAAACATCGCAGGTTAAGGGAGTGGTACCACCAAAAAATAAGGAAACTTTGATTTTTTTGGATTTCCCAAATTTGGTATGCCCAAAAATTGCATTTTTTCCTAAAAAATGGTGTTTAAATCATTAAAATCGGTCCGATGGAACTTTTCCTATGCCCATTTGAAGTTTTCATGTTAACGGGAGCTGCTGTAAGATTACGCAATTATGTCGGTTATATCTCCGCTTTCACATTTTCTGTGTTTTTCCAACTTTAAAATGCATCTCCTCCTAAACGGCCGGACCGATTTGGCTGAAATTTGTACCAGTTGTTATTCATGGGACCAGATTGAACAAATTGAACCTCTATGACTCCAGTGGGACCACTTACAATATGATTTCTAACCAGCTATCATGCATTATTCACCTATCGCTAGGCAGCGCTAAGCTTCTAACAGGTACCAGGAGTAGCCGGGAGGTGCCACATGGTTGGTAGAGGTTCAATTTGTAGCCCCATCCATGTATAACATCCTCACAAAAATTCTGGCAGATAGGTTCAGCGGTTTAGGAGGAGATAGATTTTTAGTGAAGCATATGTATATGGCCTTCACAAAAAAACTACTGGGTTTAGAACATTGCACTATGGCTCAATGTTTTCAGCTCGAAAAGACCTTTCAAACAAGCTAAAAATCATCAAAATCGCACAAGGGGTACCCGAGATAGTATCGGAGGTGGTACCAGTCCCTTAATTCTCGAAACATCACATGTTAATCCTCAAAATATAACATGGTGATCCTCAAAACATCACAGGTTAATCCTCCAAATATCACAGGTCCTCAAAATATCACAGGTTAATTCTGAAAATATCTAAAGTTGATCTTCGAAATGTTGCGTGGTAATGTTCAAAACGTTTGACGTTAATCTCTGAACGGTCATGTATATCCGCAAAATATTACAGGTTAATCTTTGAAACAAAAAAGTTTATGCTTGAAACATAAAATCCGGGAAATGTCACTGGTTAATCTTTAAAATTCGCATGTTGATCCTTAAAATGTCACAAGCTAATCCTTCAAACATTGCTGTTGATCCGTGTAACGTCACCAGTTACTCCTGAAACATTGGGTTAATCAAGTTGACCAAATTATAACAAATTGTGTTGAAGATGGCAATGTTTCACCGCCTAGATCGTGGGGCTTTATCAAGCACAAGGTCGAAACAGACAGATCGCTGATGATGGACCCAGACTGAAGATGTGCTGGATTTGATGCAAGTTGGGGATGTGGTGTATGGCATTGTTGGTGTTTTGGGTGTTGTTTGGTGGCGTGAGTGGGGCGGGTCGGTTGACGTTTCCCGTAAGTTTTTATAAACCCTGCCGCGACTTTGAGAGCGTTTTGTGCAAGAATGCTCGATTGGGGCCCTGTACTCGCAAGAAAAATTTCTTGCCTAAACCTATCTGAATCTGACCTAACCCTGTCCCTTATCGAAAAACTTACCCTGTCCCTTCTCGAGAAAAAAAAAACAATGCTCACTGGGGGCCCCATCCTACCATCTAAAGTCGCTGCAGGGTTTGTAAACTGGCTTCTCGTTCGTAGTACCCGTGCATTGGGTCAATCTGTGAAATGTTACATATTAAATCCTGGAACCATAGAAGGTTAATTCTTGAATCGTCGGAGGTTGTTCCTGAGTGAAACATCACAGGTTTATCAGGATCGATCATGCAACTTTCTATGCCATTATTGAAGAACAAAAAATGTGGCCCAGTATGGTGTTGTCACAGTTGCATTTGTGTAGGCGAAGATATCGTTTGATTTGTTCCACAGGTGAAGGTGGCTGCCTTAACCTTCCCCTCAATCCAGTGCTTAAAGTGGAAAATAAAAAGGTCCGGAGCTCCCTTTTCAAAAAAGGGACCATGAATTCGAAAAAAAAGGGACCAACATTTTCAGGGTGTCACTTTAAGCCCTGCCTCAATCATAATCTGGTCCGGAAGAAAGATGAAAATATGCAGGTTAAGGGGGGTAGGGGGTCCAAAAACCAACTTCGTCAAATATTATCCGATTGTGTTCGTATTTTGTACACATATCGCCGTGGACAAATTAAAGGGGGCAAAGTGTAAGAAACTTTAATTTCTACTCCTGCGATTTTCCATTTAAAACCCATTGTTGTTCAACAATATTTTTCATTTCTCTGTTTTCACTTAGCTCCCTTTAATTTGTGTAAGGCGATATTCCCCATGATAACAGCAATTTCTGTACAAAATTTCAGACCAATATCTCAATTGGTTCCTGAGTTATTAGCAAAAACCTTGTCGTTGAGCGCGAACTTTTCACACGAGCCCAGGGAAAAGGGAAAAGAAATTTTTACTTCTATTTTCACCAAGAGGTAACCAATGGATGTAGAAACTGACTGACGTTGCGAGTTTTTTTGGATTTGGAGTCCCTTATGCAAAAATTGAGGTTAAAGAAACACTGCGTAAGCAGTTTGTCTCTTTATAAAAATAGAAAAATGTCCTGGAAAAGGCATTTGGAGGCCAAAAATCGAAATTCCGGCTACGTCAGTCAGTTTGGAACATGTTTTTACAAAAATGTTCAAAATTTCAGCATTCTGCTGCCATTGGCTACAAAGTTACGCCTTACGGAAGTTGATTTTTTGCTTCAAAACACAAAGCGCTAAAACATTGCGTTTTACTTTTAAGTCACAATTGTTCAGATGCTGCTGATGATCACCAAACTGCGATGACGCGGTTCGCATCAAAATGCAATAGGTATCTTTAAAACTAGAGCAGATAGGAAAAAAGTACAAACACCACTGGAATCAGCACACTTCAGGCTACAATTAAAAATAAAAATAAAAAAATGAAAAAATTAGCATTTTGGACCCCATACCCCCCTTAAGTGTTCCATTTAATTTGAGATCATTCCAACCCGGCGATTTTGATGATTTACACTCCATTCCACATGGATTGAACCGTTGCGAGACCATATCGGAAAAGAAGAAAAATGGCATTCAAGCACCATTCCATGGAAAATTCAGCATCAAAATCCAATCAACATTCGAACTGTGCCAACTGCTGCGGCTTCAAGCCAAATCAGGACGAAACACTCATCTTTGACAAAGCCCCCCTCTGCACAAAAGCCAGAATGCACGGCTCACGTGAATAACAAAAACAATTGGTGTTTTTATTTTATTTATTTACAAACCAAGAATATATTCTTAATCTATGTCAATACTGCCACAAACAGTTTTGGTGGCAGGGGGAGCAAGGTGTCAAAGGAAAGTCAGATAAAATAAAAACACAGGAACAAATTCGCTATTACTTACGCACGATTTGGTGTGGCGCCCAAAGATGCCTTGGAGCGGGATATAATTGGAGAATAGGTAAGTGGGAAGGCTGTTCCAATCTCTTAACTGTTCGGGGGAAGAAAGAGTTAAAGCACCGATTTGTTTTGCAAATGGGGGCTTGCAGAGCTGGCCCATTATCAGTTCTGCGCTGGATGGGCTTAATGGGATAAGACGATGGCATGCAAAAGTTAAAGTCGTGGGTAATGATACCGGAAAGCAGCTGGAGCCTGTGCTCCCTGCGCCTACTTGCCAAAGCTGGCAGGCCAAGGTCCTTCAGTAAACCAGACACACTGGTGTTTCTGGTACATGAACCGGTGATCATACGTGCAGCCCTTCTCTGGATCATTTCTATATTGGAAATTTCCTCCTGACAGTCAGGTCCCAGACCGCACTGGCATATTCAATTGGCAAAATAAGGGACTTGTATGCTTTGAGCTCAGCTGGCCTGATGCAAATCTCATATTCCGCTGAAAGAAACTCAATATCATTCTAGCACGCTTGCAAGTGGAATTAATGTGATGGCGCCATGAGAGGTCCCGGGAAATTGCAACACCCAGGTATTTAAAGGAATTTACGTTTTCAATGGGCTGCTCATTACACTATATTGTCGATCATAGCATACCCTCCAGAAATGACAGCTTCGTTTCTGTCCGTCCCGCGCACACTTCTTCAGTTGCCACATGAGGGGGGAGCCCGATGGTGGTGGGAAGACGAGTCCGCAATTCCTGGGACCGGTTCAACCACAAAAGAGAACAGATTACCCCCCCCCCCATTTGGAAATAACATTGAAAAAGAAAATGGCATTTTAGCGCCATTCCATGGAAAAACCAGCATCAAAATCAATTCAACTTTCAGTTTCAAACTGAAGGGAAAGATGATCGCTGCCCAAAGAAAATTTCGTCCCCGAAAACTGAATCGCCGATCGAGGTCGAGGATCAAATCGAGGACACGGTTGTCGGGATTTCTTTTTTTTTTTTTTTTTGTTTTCTCTGAACGACGATTGTTTTGTCCGCAGTTTTTCTCAACAATTGACAATTGTCAACGTTGCGACCGAACGAATCAGATCTCTCTGTTGAACGAAAGACAGAAATGGATTTCTGCAGCACAGCAATGAAAATTTCTCGATTTTATTCGTTGAGCAATCTGCTTCCGGTAAGAAGGGTGGCCATCGAATTCTGAGTGCAAAAATCAAACATGACATGGCGATTCGTACGAATTATGGGCCACGTTTTCACTTATTTCTTGATCGTAACATTCAAAGAATAGGTGGGTATACAGACACGGGCATGGACAGTCCAACAAAGAACTACAAGCTCAAGCTCTAACAATTGCGTATGTGCTTTCATTTTGGGTGGGTTGGTGCAGATATTGTCCTGGTTGGTTAAGCATGTAGCCTCCGCCTTATTTCCGTTAAGCCCGATTTCCACTTGCGCGCCGTGAGCCAGGATCTCTCGCGATCCTGGCAACGTTAGCGCCGGGAGCCAGGATCACTTCGGAGCCTGGGCTGCTGCAGGCCCGCTCCAGGCGCGCCAACTGAACCCAGATCGATTCATTCGACAAGACGAGCTTTTGTGGTCGCCAACGCATCAGGAATGGGACAATCGCTTTGATCATGTACTGGTCTGATTGTTTTTCGCTGATGTTTTTTTTTTAATTGAATTGAGAGTGTTTATGGGTTTCCCCATTATCATACATACACAACAAATGTTCACGTACATGCACAACAAGGAAGAAGAAAGAAATGAAGATTGGAAAATGCTTGTTTTTACGGCAAGGGAATTGAAATGTACCTAATTGATCAAAACGACTTTAAATTATTGTCAGTTATTCAGCGGAGAGATCAATGCGGGGTTAACGCAGTTAACTCTGAGTGCGAGGTTACTCCGAGTTGCGAGGCAAATTTTTAGCATTAAAATAAATGGCGAAAATAATTTGCCTCGCAAGTCCGAGTTGCGTTAACCCCGTGATGATCTCTCCGCCGATTATTGGGGCATATAGACTTGAGGAGCTATTGAATAGAAGCTATTGTTCATCTCATCCATGCTCGAGCTGGGCAGGCAGGAAAATATCCTCCAAAGAATTGGAATGCTCAATGGATGGGAGAACACAGTTGCAGGCAGTACATTCCAGTCAGCGATTGCACGTGAAAGGAAGGAAATTTCCCAACATCTTTTTTGAAGGAGAGAGGTCTTATCTTGAAAGGGTGAAAATGCCTGCCATATAACGAGGGAGGGTCAATAAACTCAAGCAACTCCCCTACCCCCCGGTCGCGCAAAGCACTCGAAACAGGCACAAGAGCCGATTACGTTTTCTCCTGGCAGCCAAATGTCGGTCAACCAAGCTGAGAAATCATTACGAACACGCTGCTTTTCCTTCGACAGTCTCCAACGACAAAGCGGGATGCACGGCGCTGGATGCGTTCCAACGACGCGGATTTGCAAACTAAATGGGGTCCCCAGAATGTTGATGCATACTCTAAAATAGGCTTAACTAAGGCAAGTTAGGCAATTCCACGTTTTTTTGGCGGGACACTTCCTAAAGTTCCGCTTAATGAAATACGGAGCACTATTTGCTTTTTTGGATACAGCTGCAATTTGCCTAGACCAATCGAGTTTGCGATCAAAAATAACTCCCAGTATATGTTGAAAAGGGTTGCGGGGATAACTTTAATCGAACTACAAATAATTACATTTAGGCCCCTACATATAATTACAACTGATTACATAGGTACAATTACATTTACAAACATTTACAAAAAAACCAATAAGTGATAAGGGTTCTGTGACTATCACACTCTTTTCGAGTGCATCATGTTTTTCAAGTGAGAGCTCCTCGTACGTCTTATCAAAAAATCATGTTAAAATCAATTTCGCATTCGTTCATCAAATATCATCAAATTTGTCCCCATGGCTAGTCGATCAATCTACCAACATTTCGGTACAGCCCAGTTATCTTCGAATGCCTGAAACTTGCTTAGAATGGAAGGCTCTAGCGGGAGATTTCCACACGAAATGGAATTTTCCCAATGGCATAAATAGCCATTGATGCATTGGTAACATGCTCAGATCAATGCGTCAAAAAACTCAGGATCCGTGTTCCATAACTTCAAAGGTTTCTTTGGTCCTCATGGGAATGGTGGACGCGCACATGCGCTTTCCTTTGAAGGTGCACCTACCCATAGGGGCATTTTTTGAAACATGTGGGCCGGGACAGCACTTGGGCTCGGCATCGAAAACCCCAGTGGCATTTTTAAATAGCAGTGGCTATTTAAAAATGTGTAAATCACATGAAACACATACCAATTTGAATTCAATTATACACCGGTGACGGCAGGTAGGTGAGGTCGTTCTGAATTTTGTGCCCTCTTGCACCCCCCTTTCATCAGGTGGATAGCCATTTCATCATCACCGTAATCATCTGCTGGTCGTTGCTTAGTTGGTTTAATTGAGGAAATCTGTTGAGCAAACAGGAAGTTCGTTTTGGTACACCACGTTTAAAAACGGTCAAAGCTGGGTAGTTTTCATTAAAGGACAGTATGGGAACACGCAGAGTATCCTTGCAACTCACCGAGTGCACACTATCATGAAGGCAACACATTTGAAACAATGGCGAGAAGGAACGCTTTGAGAATAAGAACACCAAAGCGCTCGTGTCGTGTTTCAAATTTATTTATATTTATTTGAACAAAAACACCAACAAAAAGATTTGGCAGGTGGACGCATGATACAGTGCATGGCACCAAGTCAGAACAATGTGTGACTTTAAGTCGAAAAAGCGGTGAAAACCAAGATTACGCTGCAAATTCTGATTCGAACACCCCAACTAACTCCATAATAAAATATGGTGTTCCACAAGGAACTGCCTGTTTAGAGTGTTGTGATTTGTGCCAAAACGTTTGTTTTCAAATTCCAAGTGTCACAATAAGGACACACGGCACAAACAATGACAATTCTTGCCCCCCTTGAATATTCTCTGTTTTTACCATTGTTTTATTGGCTCAGCAAAGCAGGAAGAGTGGTGGAGAATGCTTTTGGGATTTTGGAAACCAGATTTTGGCAACGATTTTGGTACCAAGAGATGGCATATGTCCTTCGGCTCCCCCCAGGTTGACGACTAACCTGGTTCCTCTTTGGTGGCACCTTGTTGGGAAGCATATGTTTTTCGGGGGGCTGGGACAAATGTGGTTCCGCCTTGGGGGCAACTTGTTGAGGTAGCATGTTTTTCGGGGGGGGGGTGTTCACGACAAACGAGGTTCCGCCTTGGGGGCAATTTGTTGAGGTAGCATAAGCCTATCTGCTTCGGGAGTGAGGACGTCAAACCCTTTTACGCCCATTTGGCACACAACAAAACGCACGTCGGCCTGCACAGCTGCGGACTGCACACAGCACACAACTGCAGCTTCTTCTTGAAGCAAAAATCAAACTAAACTGTTGTCGGAAGTCGCGCGCGGCGCCTGGGTTTTTGTAACATTGTCACAAAAACCCAGGCGTGGCTCAGGTGCGGCTCATCATGCAACCCAAGCGCGGCTCGCGGCGCAGAGCAGGCGCGGCGCACAAGTGGAAATCGGGCTTTAGACAGGGACAACGTTTGTTGAATCGTGCAAATCAACTTCATGCATTATGGATTGCGGCAAGAAGAGGATTGTGTTGAAAAAATGATTGATTGCAAAATCATGTTTAGGACAACTGCATTGCAAACTGATCTCCATGTGATTTGTTTTTTTCGTATCCTTTCCACATCCACATTCCTAAACTATTAGACCCTTGAAGCTTCGATCTTCATCTCCATAACATGCTGCAGAACCTGAAATTTCTTTCCAAAGGAAAAGTCCTTTTCGGAAACTTTTAAGCACCTGATGGGAGCTTGTTTTCGAAACCTACCGAAATCGTTGGTTGCACTGACGTCATTTTTATGCAGACGTTCTGAAAGCACTTGATCAAAGGCAAACTCGAAAGCGAATTTCTGCAGCTGCATCGATTGTGGTCAAGGCACTGGATTTCTTATCATTCGCATGGCGATCGATTCCTGCAGGGACCGATTTTTTTAGATTTTCTGGCTGGACGACTTTTTACACTTTTGCGGTTGGGGGACACCAGGCAGTGGGCGGAAACCAAGAGCAGGTCAAGGTGGGTGAGGAAAGGTTAGGTCAGGTTGAAATTGCTTTGAAATTTTTCGTTAGTAGTGTAGAAATGAGGTTTTTGTTGCAATAACATCATCATCAGTGCAACCTGCGATTTCGGTTGGTTTCGAAAATACGCCACCTGGGAGTGATATTGTAGGAAAACTTGTTTTGGGAATCTCTTTGATTTTCAAGAGCATATTGCTCTTTGCGAACACCCTGTCCTGTTCAGCTTTTTCATTTCGCAGGCGTAATCCGATTTGCCTTGTAAATTGCAGGGAGCGTTCAAAATTTTCGAGAAACTTAACTTCGTGGGGAGATAATCAAGAACCTCAGAATATTCTGCGAAAACAGACTATTGAAAGGGCAGTCACATTTTTCATTTCGCAGGCGTAATCCGATTTGCCCTGTAAATTGCAGGGAGCGTTCAAAATTTTCGAGAAACTTAACTTCGTGGGGAGATAATCAAGAACCTCAGAATATTCTGCGAAAACAGACTATTGAAAGGGCAGTCACATTTTTCATTTCGCAGGCGTAATCCGATTTGCCCTGTAAATTGCAGGGAGCGTTCAAAATTTTCGAGAAACTTAACTTCGTGGGGAGATAATCAAGAACCTCAGAATATTCTGCGAAAACAGACTATTGAAAGGGCAGTCACATTTTTCATTTCGCAGGCGTAATCCGATTTGCCCTGTAAATTGCAGGGAGCGTTCAAAATTTTCGAGAAACTTAACTTCGTGGGGAGATAATCAAGAACCTCAGAATATTCTGCGAAAACAGACTATTGAAAGGGCAGTCACAATAAGCAGCAATAGCAGCATTTTGTCCAGTCGACATCCCTGCTCAAAAGAACAAAACTGCCCATTAAATAAAATTGCGCAACCGATCATCGACCCTTTTCCATGCACTGGCAGGTTATTTAAATGCAGCAAAGGCAAAAAGAGCCACAATGATCTTTAAAATTGCCATAGGTTTCCCGTCTAATGGCGATACTTATTGTGAACTTATTGTAATTGTAATTTGTAATTGTATTTTAGAGGTTTTCCCCTTTATCATACACAAGGATTTGTTTAAGAAACAGAGTAAAAACAATGGTAATAATAGGAAACGTGGTTGGAAAAAATTGCTTTAACGATCGGAGTGCGTCGAAAACAGGCAAAGTAACCTTCGTCTCAAAATTGCAAGACTCAATGGTTGGACAAAAGACATCAGCCGGAAGACAGTTCCAGTCAGAGATTGTCCGGAAAATAAAAGAAAATTTCCCAACATCTTTTTTGAAAGATATGGGCCTTACTTTGAACGGGTGGTCATGGCGCCCATAAAAATTTGGGATTTTAATGAAACTCAAAAGATCACCCCACCCCCCGGAGTTTCCAAGCACTCGAAAAATTTGTCTTTTCAAAAAATTGTGTCTTGGAAAATGTGCACCTGACTGACTCCTTTGCCAACCTCTATTCATACACCTGCGCAGAGTATTCCTCGTGTATCCGACCATGTTTGAACAGAAGTTGACGCGAAAGTCGAAAATTGTGTAATTGCCAGCGTCAAACAATGGTGTGAAACGCATTAGGTACGCAAAACTGTTCTTCCGGTGTTTCAGTTCTTTTTCACTCCTGCACGAACGTTCCATTTTGGCCCGTTATTCGATTTGCATTTTTGAGTATCACGAGCACCACTGGGCTCACTTTTTGTACCTACCATTGATAAATCTGCATATTAAATGTTTTCCACATTTCTCCTGCAAATTAATGCCTGCTGTTGACAACCGATTCGGAAAATACACATCTCCATTGTCCAGCAACTTGGGGTTGATTTTACTTCACATGGTGACCAGATCGAACGATTTCGGGCTTCATAAGTGCCCATTTTCTGGATTGGAACGTAGAATCAGAATTTTTCAGGAATAGGGCTATCTCTATCCTGCAGGAAGTTGCGCGTTGCGTTGCTCATTAAATGTTAACTGTCCCATGCCTTCCTGTTTGGACGACCCTATTTTGTAGTTGAAAGTAGATCGGCCCTGGCTTGAAAATAGGCTGCATTTCCACTTTCCAGGTGCCTGCGGGCGGCCATTTTGATTTTGATACCGAAAAACCCACACAAGATCAGTCCACGCATCGCAAAAATTCAAAAATAGTCCAAAGACAAGTAGGTACAGGGGCGCTGGCCCAGAACCGCCACAATAAAACGAAAACTCCCATTTGAAATGTCGTTTTTTGTTGTCGGTGTTGTTTTATGTGCAGTATGAGGACAGCAACACCAATAAAAAATTGCGATCATGCAAGATATTGTTTTGGTTTGGTGGGTGCGCTATTTTCACATGCAAAATCAGCACCACCTGCCAACAAATAGGGACAGTTAAGAATTTTGGCGGTGTGGGTCACCATACATAACACACACAACGTGTGTGCTCTCATGTGTAAAAGTCTGTTCATTTTCATTATGGTCCGCGCCCTTTTTGCAGTCAGGGATGTGCAAATTTTGTGCAAAAATCGGGAATCGGAGATTTTGAGCTGGGACCTTTGTTTCTTTATTTCATTATTTGCATTAAATTCCATGGACCAATTATTGATGATGGAAAGTCATTGGCCTCACCATTTCGCAACATTTTAGAAGTGCAAGACCAAATGGTTAATGCAATGAAAATGCCTCTGCAATTTTCGAAACTCTTGTCAGTTTTCACCTCTCAATCTTTGATGATTCTACTTTTCGAAGTTTTTTCAATTTTCCGTGACCACGATCTGTCGGGTTTGCTGGTCGTTACGCTCCTGCTTTCAAAATGTGCACTTCTTGTGTGTGAA
>JASGXE010006867.1:0-19380 GCA_030068105.1 Sinentomon sp. SZTP_YWyxl | reverse complement strand
CTTCATTTAATTCAAAGGGATAGAAGGTCAGGCCACTACTGCCATCTTTTGGCTATAATGGAATTTAGATAAGTCCACTGGGGATCTGGATAGATGGCATGTCCCATTGTTCCCCGTGTCCCACTGTACCCCGGTCTCCCCTACCTACCTACTCTTTGTGTGTGGCGGTAGAAAAACGAATCTGAGGGGGAGACCTCCCACAGGGACATGCAAATGTGATGTCCTTTCGACTAAGTTGAACGGCTTTTGTGTCGGGCAGAAATTTACTTCAAAGTGGGGAAACGTTCGCGAACGTTTCCCCCCAATTTACTGCTGTGATATAGCCCCCACTTAAGGGATAAAGAAGAAAATTGAGGTGACGGGTGTGACTAAAATCGCTGAACCTGCTTGTCCTGCTGGAAACCTGCTTGTCCTACTGGTAATGGTTAATTAAATAGGCTACGTTAATTATTATATTAGGTTATCCCTAAACTAACCTCACTAACCCTGACCTAACCCTAAACTGGCCATTACCAGCAGGACAAGCAAGACAAGCAGGACAAGCAGGTTCAGCGTTTTAGTCACTTCCAGTACCCGGTACCACACGTTGTTGGATGTCTGAATCGGACGTCCTAAGCGGAAGTGACTAAAACGCTGAACCTGCTTGTCCTGCTGGTGATGGCCAGGTTAGGGTTAGGTGTTAGGTCAGTCAGGGTTAGGTGAGTTAGTTTAGGTTAGGATAACCTAATCTAACAATACCCTAACCTATTTAACCATTAGGCTACCAGCAGGAAAGCAGGACAAGCAGGTTCAGCGTTTTAGTCACTTTTCTGGAAAGTGGGGCAGCCGCCTTGCCAGCTCGGTTTTTCGTTGCTGGTCGTTTTGGTTAACTATTTTATTGCGGCCTACCGTTTTTTGTTATCATGTTTTGATCGACGCGGGTGATATGGGCCTGCGGCCAACGACATAAAGCGATAGTTTGTTACTTCCCGATCTCGTCGCCCAACTGGGTCATCAAAAAGTGTCTTTCTATGCTATTTCAGGAAACGTGGGTCCGTCTTTACATAATTATTTGTGTTTTTCTTTCAGAATTTCCGTTCCCAGCGGCATTAAAATATTGTATCCCATTCCTAGTTGTCCCGCAATAGCCATTGGGAAAGACCCTGTGCCCACAAACCTCGGGGCCGTGCCATATTCTTCACTTTGTCCAGTGTCCTTGTATTTGGGCGACAGAAACCAGTCCGTGTGACATGAAGCGGCCAAGTCACGGAAATATGTCGATCGGTTTTTTCGCAGATGTAGGTAATTGATGACACTCAATGAGATCAAATCGCATCATAAGGTCCCATAAGGTGCCATATGTCTGTTGTTGGGGTCTCAGATAGGCTGTGTCATTTTTGACAAGGTCCCACACGGTCCCATAAGGTCCTAAGGTCCCACAGGGTCCAATGTTACGACCCTACACATCCTCTTGGGTGCAGCGAGCAATTAGATGAGGACCGATTGCGGGTCATTCCGCTCCGCAACAGTGGCACTGGATGAGACGGTGGCCGCTCCAATCACGGTCCTTCCGACCACCATGCCGTTCTGTAAAGTTGAAATCAATTGATCGCCTTGACGTCGCGGCATTGTCCGCTTCTCGATTGACACAAATTTGAAGATTTTTTTTCGTAGTTTGTTGTCAAGGTGGCAAATTGCAAACGCGGAGACGTGCGTCGAGCTGGTATTAACCAAAACCTATACACAAAAAAAAAACTGCCAAACGGAATCGCGCAGGATATCATTTCAGCCAGGGCTGTACAAGCATATGTCCAAAGGAGTGGTCGTTAGAGTGCCTGTTGTAAGTCGCATAGGTTCTTTCTACTTCGTCAGGAAGGACGATGCCCGATACAGACCTTTCTTAAAATATTTTCTGGAACGGGCCGCTTTTCGCCAAACGGGCCGCTTTTCTTCTACTGGTCAGTGGCCAATTGCGGCAACAGAAGCTGGTTGAGCATTTCAGTGACGCTGGATGTCCTGTTGTAATCAGAGCAGATAAACCTGGCAGCAATTCTTTGAACTCGTTCCAGTTCGCCTGTATGGTTTGCATGTATTGGGTCCCATACAGTCCCCGCGTACTCCAACGACGGACGCACCAACGCCTTGTACACCATTAGCTTCACATCCTGAGGGCATTTTGCAAGATTTCTCTTTAAATCCCACGAGGGATAGGCCTTTATTTGCAACATTGTGAACATGCTCGGACCAACTCAGGTCGCCACTGAGTGTGACGCCAAGATAATTGTAGTCATGATTGTCGCTAAGGATGTGGTTATCCAGTGTGCAGGCATGATGCAATGTGCTCATGTTTCGGCAAAAGGTCACCCTCACACACCTCACACACTTCATCTTGAACTTTTTTGAGCATTGTTGAGGAGAGTTGTAGTTGGTTGGCTGGCACACCCTTATAATATCCCCTGGGCTGAACAACTGGTTACATTTTCTTTGTTTTCTTTGCCTGTGCCATTTGTTGTAATGCTCTCTTGTATGTAAATCAACTAGGTACCTACCCCCTGTTTAAGATTGATGCTTTTGTGCTAATTTTTTGTGTACCTGTTTGTGTGTTCTGCTCCAGTTGTTCAGCTTGGTCGATATTGGCGATGATGGGGCCAAGGGAAAACACACACACACACACACTTCTCGACATTGAATTCCATCTGCCACTTGGTGGTCCCTGAAAACCGGACAGCCGGACAGGACTGCCGGACAGGACAACCGGACCGAACCGGACGGGTTAGGTTAGGATATATTAGGTTAGGATAGTCTATCCTAACCTAATCTAACCTTACCTAACCTGTCCAGGTCGGTCCGGCGGTCCTTTCTGCCTGTCCGGCAGTCCTGTCCGGCTGTCCGGTTTTCAGGGACCACCCTTGGTGGCCCAGGCAGATTCGGCGTCAAGATCAGCCTGAAGGAGGTGACAGTCCCCGTCTCCATTTATTATTCGATAAATGACGCAATCATCTGCAAACAGCCTGACGTCCGACTCAAGACGGGAAGGAAGATCGTTTATATAAAGCAAAAAAAGCAGAGGACTCAGTACTGTCCCTTGGGGAACACCTGACGAGACAGGACGTGAATCAGATGTCTTCCCATCAATTACAACTACCTGCGATCTGCCCGCCAAGTAGTTACCAATCCAGCGCACACAATTCTCAAAGGCCTATTGTATCTTTGAAGCATTTTTAGGAGCCTTACATGCGGAACTTTATCAAAAGCTCTCCTGAAATCCAGGAACACGGCATCAACTTGTTTTCTCTTATCAGCTGCTGAGGAAAGAAGATTGAAGAATTCGAGCAACTGAGTTTCACAGGACAGGCCGCTTCTAAAACCACAATTTCAGCACGTGCACCACGAACGTCAGAATCACAAGGAAAGGACATAATGAAGCCGGTTTTCGTTCGTAACTTACAAGAATATTCTTGTAAGTTACGAACGAAAACCGGCTTCATTATGTCCTTTCCTTGTGCTTCTAAAACCATGCTGCGAATCGTAAAGCAGGCCATTTGAGTTCAGATGAGCGAAAATATTCGTAAACAAAATGTGTTCGAATGTCTTGCATGCAATACATGTCAAGGATATTGGCCGATAATTGGACGGTTCCACAATTGGACCTGCTTTTGGGATCGGAGTTACCCGTGCACATCGCCAGTCCGATGGAACTTTGCCCGTTTCGAGGGATTTCTGGTAGATTAATCTCAGAAATGGTGCAATTTCGGCAGCAGGGTTTTTTGAGGATGTGTCCAGGCAAATTGTCTGGACCGGGGGATTTATTTGTGTTTAACCCCAACAACAGCTTCCTGACTGACCCCCTCTGTTGTTATGAGAATAGGCCTAGGAAGCTTAACATCAGTGTCCACAGGGACGTTTTCCAGTTCAGAAATGAAGCTCAGGTCCTAGTCAGTGAAGACTTTGCAATACATCATTCAGAAGATCGGCTTTGGATTTGGGATCAGTGACAGGATCGCCCTTTTCGTTTTTCAATGCAGCGAAAGTTTTGGTCATCCTGCGCGACTTTATATGATTATTGATTCCAGAATTTTTTCTTCTTGTCTTCACTGAACGCTTCAGAAAGAAAATCAGTGAGTGAGGTTGACGTTTTTTGCTTTACGAGCTTTCTTAGTTCACGAAATTTTGCTTTCGAATTTTCATCCATATTTTTAAGACGTGCATGCACTCGGCGTTTTTGCCTAAGCAAACGTCTCAGGTCCTGCTTTATCCACGGTTGGAAAGATGTGTCGCAATTAACAGGGTTTGATGAGTTAGGTAGTTTCGGTTAGGATAACCAAAACTAACAATAACCTAACCTATTTAACCAACCATTAGGCTACCAGCAGGAAAAGCAGGTTTCCAGCAGGACAAGCAAGACAAGCAGGTTCAGCGTTTTGGTCACACCCGTCAAAAGCGACCATCTTGCGGATGCATAAAACCGTAAATGCGGATAAATTATTGCCACAGGACACGACATTTTTCAAATTTTCATAAAGGCTAGGTAGGTACACAAACGATGGGCAAAAGTCCCATTTGAAATTTTAAAATGCCGACACAGAAAAAAAAATAGATAGGTAGGGTATCTATCTATAACCTACCTAGGTACCTACCCACTATGGCACTAACCCAGGTGGCCTACTTGAATTATCGGATCAAAAACAGAAAGCAAAATGATGTAAAACGAAAACAAAAAGCGGTCCAATCACACACGAACCTTGTCAAGTGGGCTATATGGGTAGGTGCCTAAGGTATGTGGAATCCATTCACGAAATGTGAAACAGAAATAGGTGACTAAACTGCCTGCCGAAGTGCCTAGGTAGGTAGGTACCTACCTACCCGGAAGCCTGGATACCTTGGTACCCCTGGAGATTTGGGAAGAAGAGGTTAGGTTTGGCTAAGTTTGGAGAGGACAAGTTGGACAGGACAAAGAAGCTGATGTTGGCAGTGGGAAAATTGGGGCAGAGGTATCCACTAGGTAGGCCTACCTAGGTACCCAGGCATCCCTATCCCAGGTGTCCATCGTTTATCAAGTCCAGGTATGCACATTTCATGGATACGATATCAGGTATCGGTGTCAGATTTCGGTATCGGTATTGGAATCAGATTTACTCTGTTCTACAGGTTTTCATGCCATAAAGGCAATCATCAATTGTGAACAGCAGAGGTTTTATTTATTTATTTATATTTATAAAGAAATTACGGCTCACAAAGGTAGATGGTGAGTCGAGCTTGGAAACACAAGCATAGTCAGAGATATAAAACAATGTCGAATACAAATAAAGGAAAGGTGTCAAACAAGTATACAGCACAACTCACCGACGCTGAACCCGGCCCGAAGCAGAGAACTACGCGGGCATACTGGACTGCATGCACAGCAAATACCTATATGAAATAAACCAAGGCCAAAAAGTGCTTGACCTAAATCGAGTCACACTTCACGGCGCGAAGAGCCCAGCAGTCAACAGCCCCCGCAATCCTCCGCATCGGACCATACCCAGAATCCGTGAGCTCTGCTGTATAATATACACGAATCAGGAATTCAGTGAACATCAATTCAGTGAACATCAATGACAAAATAACCGAAAGAAGATGGGATGGTGTGAATTTTAGGTCGCAATATGAGAACCTCTTTAGTAGCTGTAGCTTTTAAAATAATTGGCGATGTTGCAGGCAGGGCATTTCAGTCCCTTACTGTTCTGGGAAAGAAAGTATTATAGTAATCATTTCGTGATATGAACGGTGCAGAAAAGTGGAGGCCGTTATCAGTTCTTCTCTGCGGATGGCGGATGAAAAACTCTTGTGGAATGGAGATTTTGTATTTGCCGGTTACGATTTTTGCAAAAAATTTTAAACGTTTTTCTAGTCGCCAAGATGCAAGAGATGGCAGATTAAGCTCCCCAAGAATATTTGTAATGCTACTGAATCGCTGGAAGGAAACGCGACCGTCGGCTGCATTATCGAAAGGAGGGGTAAAGGGAAAAGGAGGGGAAAGGACCGCGAAGAGATCGTCGGAATGTGGACGGGGCCTAGTCATATAGCAATCACTTCAGACACCCAAGCAGACACACACACATACACAACCAGGCAAGATCCAACCTTGAGCAAACTCTAACACTCATTTCCTCATGCATACCCAATCACAATCTCAAAAAAAATACAAAAAGTGGAAAAAACTAGTAAAAATAGAACTTCCCGAGAAGATAGGGATGCAGGTGGTATGTAAAAAAAATGAAAAGCAAAAAAAGAAGGAAAAAGGAAAAAAAACAAAAAACAAAAAAAAAAGGCTAAAAAAGAGGAAAAAAAGAATGAGAAAAAAAAAGAAAAGGCCAAAAAGAGGGAAAAAACGAGAAAAAAGAGTGGAGAAAAGATTTACTCTGTTCGACAGGTTTTCATGCCATGAAGGCAATCATCAACCTTGCTCTCTCACATCTATTCTAGTTCATGTTCTTTCCTAACTGACTTGAGATCTTCTATACAGCCTCCAAATTATACTTCTCGATGGGACCATAGAATGAAAATCCAGCAAATAAGCTGTAACAAGGATGTATTCCATTATTCTTTTACTCCTCGCACTATCCGTGACTGGAATTCCCTGCCTCGGGACTTAATGAGTGAATTATACCATTCCGGTAAAGCATCATCCAAGGCCTGGTTTCAAAAGAACCTGTATTCGTGTTAAGGCATTGTTTGTTGCTCACATTTTGTCATTCAAGCTGATTCATTGATCTAACAAATTCCCAGGATTTCATTCCCATCGTTTACTTTTACGTTCACTTCATTTGCCTCATGCTTTTCGTATCGATTTTCATGCATTATGAAACTTTGACTGTTCTATATACTCGAAGGTTAACCATTCTGCTTTTTTAGATCTCATCTTCTTTTCGTTTCAGGTCATAATTTATTCTTCATTTCAGGTTTAATTTTGTTTTATTTTTGTCGTTCCAGGTTTTATTTTCTTTTGTCCATTTCAGGCTCGGATGCAGTTTTGACTTTTCCTGAACGTTTAACCTTTTGTGCATGACTGCATGTTAAAAAAAAAAAAAAAAAAAAAAACAAATTAGATACATATAGATAGTTAGATAAGACAAGATAGACATAAGCAAAGTTTTCTGCACTTGGTGGCAGAGAGTGTGTCACAAGTTGTGAGTGTTATGTTAATGTTATTGTGTTAAGAGTCGGACAATGGCCGACAGGTTGAGGTAAAATGGTTGAGGTAATGGCTTTCAGCCAGAGTGGCCCTCCTCGCCGAGCCACCGGCCGTATGGCTGTCAGCTCAGATGGCGGTTGATGATGATGATGATGATGATGATCAATTGTGAACAGTAGAGGTTCATCATATACCAGGGAAGGGAGGGGATGGGATGGGAAGGATACCTACCCCAACCACGGCCGCAGAACAATTAAAAATGACAACTGATTGGCCATTGAATTGAAAATGTGCCCTTGCCTGGCATGAAAGTACTCCAGGAAGTAGGAACCCACCAATAAAAAAAAAAATCTCTGCGAGTGTGATGGGATGATCAACGGATCAGAAATAGAAATGGACAAACAAAGCCCGAATTGCATTATATTTTGAAACCAAACATTCTCTCCAGCGTTCGCACGCCAAGAACTTCACAAAAACACGTGTTGAACCATCTGTGAAAATATTTAAAAATCACATTTTCGCCCACTGCAATCCAAACATTCCAAACTTTGCGGATGCCCGGCTTCCACGACGAAATTTGACTTTTGCCGAAATTCATGAACTCATGAGCGCAGCCATCTTGGCTTGAGATATTCCAAAACATGATCACGTGATACGCATTCCATTGGAGCCCAAAAGTCAAAGTTTCCGCAAATTTGCGATGCGGTTCGAAGTGACGGCGATTTCGATCTGTGAGTCTGAACAAACTGCTTTGTTGCAACTGACTGCAGAATTTGATCAATTGGACTTGCAGTCTGTGTTGAAGAAAAGAAAAAAAAAATGACAACAGAGTAAGGATCGTTGTAGACATACCAGAGGCAATCAGCCCCTTGTTGACGGGAAAATATCCTTTTTCGTTTCTGCAAATTCTTCACAGAAAAAACCGAAATTTTGCGCCCAAAAATTCTGCATTTCTTCAACAAATCGCAGTCCCCTGCGAGGAGCTCTGTCTTTGGAATATTTGCCTGAAGCGCTGTCAACCTTTCGCGGAAGGCTTGATGCGTCACTTGACCACAACGCCTTATTTTAATAAGGCGCAACTAACCGAGCAGGTTTTCCACCTTCATGTTTTCCCCCAGAAGGGGTTTTTGAACCGTCCAGCCAAACCGTCTCAAGTGAAAATAGAACATCGAGAAGTTTTTGGAGCAGGGTAAACCTACCGGAATATAGAATAGAACATTGCTTTATTTTGAGACGGTTTGCCGGATCCCTTCACCACCCATCCTGCTGGAAGGAATCTCTGCGGCATATGCATCTGTCAAAGGACTTCACGCACGACGAAAAGACAGGCGTCCGAGTTCAAGGTTGCACACGTGCGGTTGTATTTTTTAAAAAGTTTTATGTTTTGTCCCTTCATTGTGCGAATGGGAATGAATGGAAGAGTGAGGAAATGAACGTTCGGGTAAAGGAAAAAAGCAGAAAATATACATTTTTGGCACCTCATGCCTCAGGATTCAGAAATTGATATGAATATGGGAGAAGTTTGCTCATGAGGCCTATGAGAATAATGGAGTTTTTGCACTTCGCCAAGCTTTTGGATTGCATATCACTGTGACTAAACCGTCGGCCATGTACAATATTCCTGAAATGCGATTGCAAACTCAAAATTCAACAACACTGCTTCCAAATTGGCTGATGCTGTTGCTGTAAAATCTGTGTCTGAGAAATTTTTCGAATCACATTTACTCACTTCAACAGTTATGGTCAATTTTTGCCTCTCTTCATTCCCAACAGTTAAAATGATCCATTTTTGCTTCAAATAACTCCACTAAATCAACGTTGAAAGCAATCACATCACGGGCTTGCCCTTGTGCGACTGCGACGGGTAAAATGATCAAATTTTGCCTTTTTTAATTCCCAACAGTTGAAGTGGTCAGTTTTTGTTTCAAAATAATTCCAAAATTATTAACGTTGAAAGCAATATGACATCACGGGATTGCCCAATCGTGCGACTCGGACGGGTAAAATGGTCAATTTTTCCCTCGATCAATTCCAGGACGATCAAAACAATAATTACATGAACTATGAAGCTATGAAGGGATGGCCCATGCGTGCGACTTCAACAGTTATAATGGTCAATTTTTGCCTCAAATAATTCCCAACAGTTTTTTAATGATCAATGATCTGTTTCGTTCCACAGTCTCTGTGAGTGCCAATTCAGAATTGTTACTGGCAGTCGCCTCGCCATTGCTCCCGTCAGATTCCGATAAAGCTTTTCACGCCCCTTCAAAAGCTCAATTTTTCGCGAAATTTATAGCTCTTCGTGCCTTCGCGTCCACGGGTCGATACCACCAGTAAAAATGAGGGCCCGGGTTTCCATTTTCTTGGATTGTCTCAGCAAGGGCGCAGATCTGGACCGAATATTGGGGGGGGGACGATGCGGGAATATTTTTGGGGGGTCTGGGGGCGAAGCCCCCAGCAGCTTACGGGGTCTGGGGCAGCGCCCCAGTGGGGTTCCAAGGGGCAGAGCCTCTGGCAGGGGGTCTGGGGGACGGAGTCCCCCAGAAGTTGAAGAAATTTTGAAATTTCAGATCCATTTTTTGGTGAAAAATTGTGGATTTTCCACGAAAATCTTGTCAAAAAAGACACTTTTCTGGAAGAAAAATCATCCCTAGCTCCTGTCCTTGGTGAAAGCAAAACATATATCTTTCTGTTCATGCATGATTGGAGTTTCACACCGCGTGAATGCGCGTGACTTTCAATTCACAAATTATTGTGTTGGGCCAACGTTTCCACTCGATTCGGCGATGGCGACTGGTGTCCACAAACAAAAAATGCATCAAACGCATGCACATCCCACTTGCACGTTAAAGGAAGGAAATAAAAAAAAATAAAAGGCCTTGTTAATTGGTTTTGGTACGCCCAAACTTCGAGAAAATCGACTGGCACAAAAAGCATATCATTCTGAAGAGGTCGAAATGGGCAAAGCATTGTGCAGTATTCAGGGTGTGATTTTCCATAGACAAGAAGCAAAGGTTGACAGAAGCGTTGACGGTGGAAGGATTACAACGTGTCAGGCTGGTGCGGTATGGGTAGGCTAGTTGTTGACATTCCCTAATATGAAAAGTTCCATTCTCGGACGTGCACATCAACACAAGGCTTGCTGATCGGAAAACTGAAGGGGAGATCGACGCCAACAGGAACGCCAACTTGAATGGGTTCGATATCTTCTCCAGGAGCAAATCCAGCCTTCACCAACAAAAACCAACTATTGCCACAACTCGGCTCCTTCAAAGTGGGTACATCGACTGGCTGCAAGCAAAATGTGACTGAGGCAATCGAGCGTTGGCCTGACAGTCATTACTACACAGAAACTCCATGTACCTTTTCCTTAAAATTCAGTGAATCAGGAAACTGATTTTTGTAACATTTCTGGCAGGACATCAACCGATTCCACTTTCCATCTTTGGCGGATAAAATTCATAGCTTAAAGTTTGGGGGGACAAATCATATGACTTTTGAAATATTGGGGGGACGTGTCCCCCCGTCCCCCAGGATCTGCGCCAATGATTGTCTGTTTTTGGATTGACTGGCAATGTTGCAGCAGCAGAGTTTTGAAAATTTTGCTGCTTGTGATGTGACAGCAACCCGCCAATGACGTGGCAACAATCCAATAGCTCTGAAGACCGCAGAAATGGTGGGGCAGGATGAAGAGAGGACCGTGGTAAAGGTTTAACAGCAGTCACAGCTCTATTTCCCATTTGACCAAGGTTAGCATAATCATACCATGGGCTTATGGTGACATAACTATCTAAAAATACATGCTTGTAGACAGTTCGAAGCAATTGATAGTAGATAATCTGATAAGTATTGAATAATCTAAGGCCACTGAAGGTACTACGGGTATTGGCACGCAGCGGCAGTGAAGCCAGTACACGTATTGCTTTTTTGTGCAGTATATTGATGGGAACAATTTCACGATTGGGGCCTGAGCCCCAAACTGCAGCACAATAACTTATGTGGGACTCAAATAGGACTTATGCATTTGCATTGAATTAATTAATTGATGAATAAATTTCATTTAATGAATAAATTGAACAGTCTGATTCTGAGGACGTTGTTTCAAATTGGACCACGACCACGAATATGTCCTCCTTTGCCGCCGACGCGATCGTGACTCGCGAGTGACTCGGGACCCAAATCGGACCAAAACACAGGAATATGTGAATAAGGCTGTCCCTGTCCAGTGCCATCTGCCATGTTCTCACCAGCAATTCTGCCTGCATTCGTGAAATTCGTCGGAGGGTGCGGGCAGGAAAAGTGCCAGATACGGAGCAGCAAATTATGCTTGATAAACAGAAATTAAAGGTTAAGGAGTTAAAGAGGCAGAAGTTGGGAGAACAGGTGGAGAAGCGTGAGTCAGAATTGAGGCAAGAGGGGTGCTCGGGGGGAAAAAGAGTGTGGCAGAGCATTCAGAGATGGCGGTCACTTGTTGATGGCAGTGTCAAAGATCGGGAGTCTGTTTTAACTGGGGAAGCTCGTAACGAAGAAATGGTTTCAGCATTGCGAGATTATTTGATGGGATCTGGGGCCTACAATTCAGGAACGGAATGAGAATGGATGTGTGAATGCGAAATGTGTGTCTGCGGCAGTTAATGGACTTGGATCGAAAGTATTGGTTGCTGACATTACACCGTCAGAACTTGAGGTGGCTTTGAAGAAGCTGAAGAATGGTAAATCAGCTGGGGAGGATGGGTATTGTCTGAAGGGCTGAAGAGTTTGGGTGAAATAGGGAGAGAGCGACTGAGGA
This sequence comes from Sinentomon sp. SZTP_YWyxl, assembly GCA_030068105.1. Classification (NCBI taxonomy): domain Eukaryota; kingdom Metazoa; phylum Arthropoda; class Protura; order Sinentomata; family Sinentomidae; genus Sinentomon; species Sinentomon sp. SZTP_YWyxl. The sequence goes on along the minus strand of JASGXE010006867.1, from coordinate 7,438 downwards.
AGGAGTTTAATGAGATGCTCAATATGAAACAAGCTATAGCAACAAGCATTTGCGTCGGTCCATTGGCGTTGGATTTTACCTTCTGACTCCGGACTCTTTGTCCTTCGAACTCATCGGCGGGGGGACCCTGTCCCCAGTTTTAAAAATTATAAAAAAAAAAAAAAAAAAAAAAAAAAACCTGGGCGGTGGAAAAGGGTGAAGGTGAGGATGGTGTACAAGGGCGGTGGCAAAGAGAAGGAGGCTGTTTCCAGTTATCGGCCAGTTGCTGTCATAGTCAAGGTATAAGTTTTGTTGGGATTTGACAGCAAGGCTTGAGGCGTGGCTGGAAACCAATGAGTGTCTGGGTGAGATGCAGCAAAGGTTTCGGAAAGGTAGACAGTTGTGCGATAACTTGTATGTGCTAACTCAGTTGATAGAGTGTGCAAGAGGTGAAGGACGGGGGTTTAGTGTGGTATTTGTAGATTAAAGGGAGCGTACGATAGAGTGAGGTGGCGAGTGTGGTCAAGATTGCGAAAGGTGGGAGTCTGTGAAGGTTTCGTGAAACTTCTGCAAGAATTGTATGCTGGAAGTGTGTATGATTTTTACTGGGAGGGTGTAAATGTGGTGGGTGTCGAATGCAAATTGGGTTGCGCCAGGGTTGTCCTCTCTCGCCCTTGCTTTTTATATTGGTTTTTGGGTGAGTTGGAGGAACGTGTGCAAGCTTGCGAGGGCGTTATGGTTTCAGGATTTGGATTGGGCAGGTGATATGGGTGATTTAGAATTGCCAATTTCAGGATTGTTTCTTGCAGATGACATAGCTGGTTTGGGGAGACTGCTGAGGATTTAGTTGGTTTAATGTCTGAGACGGTGTGTTTGGCAAGGAGAAGGGATGGCTTTTCAGCGAGGAGAAGACTAAAATGATGACGTTTGCTGGGAATGCATGTGAGTCTGTGAAGGTTGGTGACTGGGAGATTGAGAGAGTGCATAATTACAAGTATCTGGGTGTCGACTTTGCGGACAAGACTGATTACTTGGAGAGCCATGTAACGGCCCTGAAATGCAAAGCCAGAAGGCTGGGAGGGATGACCAAGGCAATGGGAAGATGGGCTTTGTGTAGGGCAGAGATGATGAGATGGATGTGGAAGGGGGCTGTGGTGCCAGTGCTTACCTACGGTCAGGAGGTGCTGTGCTTCGGGAAGGATGCTGAATCATTGTTGGATTGTGTGCAAAGAGATGTGGGATTAAGGGTGCTTGGAGGGTCCAGGTTGGTGGCACAAGCTGGCTTGGATGGTGAATGGGCATGCGCTAGCTTTGGAGTGAGGGAAGCAAGAGCTAAGATTGGGTATTTGTATAGGCTGCTGTATATGGACCAGGTTCGTGTTGCAAAAAAGGTTTTTCTGTATGTCCAGCGCATGGGAAGTGGGACCGCCTGGCAAAGAAGGATTTGTCGAATTGAGCGATGGAAGGGTTGCTTGAGTTGGGGCAGAAATATGGATATAGAATCGGAAGCTTGTTGTGTGCGGAGAGAAAGGCGTGAAATTGAGAAAGAGCAGTGGAGGCGTTGGAGGGTGCAGGTGTCCTTGAAAAGTTCCCTGAGATGGTTTTCTGCAAAAGATCAAGTGAGGTGGGATGGATTGTATGATGGTTCTTGGGATGAGTGATCTGCTGTTTAGAGCCAGGGTTGGTGCATTGGAGACTGCTAGAAGACTCAGATGGGTTGAGGGAAAGGAGGAGTGTAGGCTTTGTGGTGCAGAGTCAGAAGACTTGCCGCATGTTTTGCTTTGGTGCCGGGAATTGGCGGTAGAGAGGAGATCGGTTGGTTGGCAAGAGATGACAGGTGAAGATGTGTGTGGTCAAAATGAGGCTGCGGTGGTTTGTGATCGTTTGGGAATTGGGAGAGAGGATGAGAAGAGTTTGTGGGTGGAGCAGGTGAAGCGCTACCTGCTTAAATGGAAAAGCAGAGTGTCTGGATGAGTGACGTGATCTGGATATTTTGTCCAATGCTGTGTTTGTGAGTGTGTCTGTGAATTTTGAAGTTTTTTTCCCTGGATTACCTGGTAGGTAATCGAGGGAAATTTGTCGAAAAGAAGCCAGAAACCATACACTTAGTCTTAAGTAAGGCGCCAGAGTAAGGCTCAAAGTATGAATGGGTTGATGTGGGCGAAATGAAGCCCTGGGGAACACCCGAAAACCTTACACAAGTTTAAAGTTTAAAGAAGCTCTTTCTTTTTTCCAATTTCAGATTGTTGACGATTGACGAATGTGAAGGTGAACAGTTGGACGAACAACTGTGGTGAGGGATGCCTGACGAGCTCGGGAGATGACACTGAATGGATGACGAAGGAGGTGTAATGACGATGCCTAGCCCGGGAGATGATTGATCTGACGCTGAGCGGGTGAGGAGGGATTTGGCCAAGATTTTTTCTGGCTGAGTTTTTCTGTTTCGCTTTCATTCATTTTTTGTCTTTCGGTGTGGGTGGGTGGGCCAAACTTAAACTTATCTTGGATTCCAGGACAGGAGGAGCTTTGAACATGTTTGTGAAGGAGCAGTATCGTTTGCGTTTTTTGATGTTTTGCTGTGTGGTTCAAGTTTGAGTTGGGTTAGATAGTGGTTGGGTATTTCTGTTATGTAGGTGTGTAATTTTGTGTTGCGCTGGGGTTTTGTGAGTGAGTGAAAGATGTTTTTTTTTTCAATTGTTTTGTCTTTTTCGTCGAGAGTAAATTTTTAGGTTGTGGGTTTTTGCCGGGGAGAGGGCATCATGCCTTGCGTCTTGTCTTGTCTTATCTTTGCAGCGTGTGGACTGATCAGGTGGGATGGAGGAGGTCGAATCGTTCCTTTGGAATGGACTGATTCGGTGGAAGGGAAGTTGTTCTTTTTGTTTTGTTTTTGTTTTTTTTGTCATTTCTGTCGGCGGTTTTTTTTTCTTCTTTCGGTCTGCCGAAAAGAAGGCGTAAACCTTACTTGAGTCTTGAGTCGAGTCGCAGAAGATTTGGAATTTGGTCCTGAAGTGTGACCACTGACCAGATCGAGGGAAATTTCCCTTTTTGAAGGAAAAATTGGTCCAAAAATGGGTGTGAGGGAAAAATTGGGGGAATTTTACTTTCGACGGAATTTTCGGGGGAATTTTCTTTTCTGTTGGGAAATTTTTAAAAATCTGGGTTTCAATTTTTGCTGGAAATTTCGTTTTGAACAGCCATTTTTTTTCAAATTTCGCTGATTTCGCACACACAAAACGGCAAATGGCTTCCATTATATTGGTAAGGATAGGTAAGAATTCATCCCCACATCACATTAACACAGAAATTTAAATTTTAATTTAAATTTTTAATTCAAATTTTTTTTTTAATTTTTTTTCAATTTAAATTAGAATTTTAATTTAAATTTTATATTAACATAAAATATTATGTCATATTACATTTATTATATTTCTATTTTATAATTTACAAAAGGTAAGAATTTATTGATGTGTTAAATTTGCTGGTTTTTGACTTTGGTCTTTGGAAAAATTAAAGATAGATTGATGGATTCTCGAAAACTTGTTTTTCGAAAAATCTGGCAACCTCGCCAGTGCCAAGCGATTGGCTTGGCGAATCGTCTGGTCTGCGTGTCATTTCCATTTGGCTATCACAGGAGCTCAGTTGGTCGCGTGTCTGACACTCAATCCGAAGGTCGTGGCCCGTGGGTTCGATTCCCGCAAGAGTCGGAATTTGTGGGTTGGGTCGCGCTCCATTCTGGCTGCAGTGACAGAAAGGGAGACTTAGTGGCGAGTCTTCTAGTCCTTCGGAAGGGAATTTAAGAAGGTGGTCCCTTGTGCAAAAAGATTCACCATGTACACGTTAAAGAACACTTAGCCCGTCCAAGAGTGGCGGCAAGTTACAAAAACATAATAAGCCACAGACACATGCAGGGGTACCTACCGAACACCGGGTGTGACTAAAACGCTGAACCTGCTTTTCCTGCTTGTCTTGCTTGTCCTGCTGGAAACCTGCTTTTCGTGCTGGTGATGGTTAAATAGGTTAGATTAATGTTAGATTAGGTTATCCTAACCAAAACTCACCTCACCTTCCCCTGACCTAACCCTGGGATGGTGAATGATTGGTATGAATAGCACCAGTATGTGATGAGTTTGTGTGCAAGGCGCAAAGTACCCATGAATGGGTTGATGTGGGCGAAAAGAAGCCTGGGGGAACACCCCGAAAACCATACACCAGTTTCAGTTTCAGTTTTGGCGTCTGCACAGTGCACTGCAGTCTGCAATGGCAGCAATGGCGATGTGACAAAATTGTCAAAACGCCACACTGTGACGTATTTGCTACACTACCGTAACTAACTAACCTCAAGTCACCGGTTCTTCTTTCTCCCTTCTCTTAGGTTTTCGCTGGTCTGATATAGGTACCTCAAAACTATCTGATGAGAAATCAAATAATCGAATCACCCCTATAATCCTGCCACTTTCAGATCAGCAATATCGTGATTTTTTTTAAATTTACTGAATTGAAAAGACAATCATTTTGAAATCAGCCACGCCGGACCCACCCGTGATCCTACACCTGTTTTTAATAAACAACAAACAAGAAACAATAACAGGTAAGTTTTTACACAATAATCAGAGAGAACTATTTTCAATCACATTACAAAGGGCTTGAAGGAACAACATTTCATTTTTTATACCCAACACTTTGAAGTTTGAACAAATACCTACCACTCCTCCTCTGAATCTTCCTTAAACACTGGGAATGTGATAATGTGAATTATCAGTCCAGCTCTTGACACAATTCCCTGAACTTCCCTTTTGCACCAACACGTGGGCACTTTAGGTCCCACAATCCAGGTCAACTCCTTGACATGACCAACTCTATCTGTCCAGTTGACCAGATTTGTGTTGTTCCTCCCACAGCAGCACCAATAATTGTCTCCGACTAAGTGATCTTCCCTCTTTTCTTAGGTCGATCACTTCTCCAACAGGAACACTTGACTCACAGTTCCAAAGTATAGAGCTTACGATGCTCTCTCAATCTCCCATAAAGAAACTCGTTGATGACCTTCATTCACAAACCTCTTGTGTTACTGGTCTCCATCAACAACATTTCAGTCCCATTGGACCATTCTTTGACTTCTCATACAGCCTTCCAACAATAGGAACGATGTCCTAGCTTATTGGAAGGAATGCTTCATGAAATTCGGTGAAACAAATTGTCTCTGACAAACCCCCCAACCCACCTGGAGGAATAGAAAAGAAAACAATTAGAATGACACTCCTACCTATTTGCCCCTCACAGCACGCTTTCCCACAGAACAGGGAATCAAATCATCAGTGTTGGCCTGTTGGCACAGAGAAAGTTATTATTATTATTATTAGGTTAATTTGCCTAGGAACAACCTGGCGCAAATTGACAAGACAATAGACATTTGAATTACAATAAAGCAATGAAACGAGCAGATAAATAAAATGCAAATCGAGCAAGCTTAGCCATTGCGAATTGACAGTCCTAAATCTTGTAAAATTTTCCTCCTGAAAGAATGGATACTTAGGTCTTGCCCATTTCCAAACACCTCACTACTCAAGGAGTTCCAGTCACTTACCGTGAAACGATTGTTTCTTTGAGATAGGGGAACAGGTACGATTTTTCCCACTAGGCATACAGGATTTAGGTACCTACCTATTGCTTTCAATTGCCGATCCTGGCTTCTCAGTATCATAGCACCAGGTAGACATTTCTCTTGGATCCTCAATATGGGCGGAAAGCGAAAGGATGAACGTTCTGGCTGCCTTTCTTGCAGTCTGTCTGTGGACGGTGCTTCTATCCAATGCTCTCGCTGCAATCATTGGAGCCACAAAGCTTGCTCTAATCTGTCGGACTCGGCCTACGATGACCTCCGAACTCACAAGGACAAACCCTGGTATTGCTCGTCATGTTCAGCCCAGATGTCGAAGAGGTCTGCTACTCCACTGGTCAACTCGACTCCTCGTGGATCCTCTGCTGGTTCTATTCCTGACTCTGGTAGCTCTAATTCTGATACCCTGGCAGAGCTCGTGCGTGCTGTGGAATTCTTAAGTGCAAAAATTGATACCAGCAATAATAAACTGGACTGTGTAGTTTCTGACATCAGTTCGCTTCGTCATTCTCAATCTGAACTGCTTCATGGATATCGGGGTCTTCAGAGTGATGTACAGTTCATGGATTCTAGAATCTCGTCTGTTGAAGATTATTTATATCGTGATAATATTGAAATTCGAGGAATCCCTGGGATGGCTCAGGAGAACGTTCAAGGTATCGTTTTGGCAATCTGTTCAGTTCTGCAGGTCTCTGTTGAGGCAAGGGATATCAGTGTCACTCATCGAGCTCGCCCAGTCGCTCGTGGTCCATCGGCTATAATCTGCAAATTTGTCCGTCGACAGGTGAAAGATGACGTTATTGCTGCTGCACGTGGTCGAAAACTGACAACAAAGGATATTCCATGTTGCTCTTCTCTTTCATCATCTGCTGTGTACATTGGTGATCACCTCTCACCTCAGAAGAAGAAGCTGTTCGCTTTATCTCAACAATGTCGTCGTACTCTGAGTTACAGATTTCTGTGGATAAAGCATGGACAAATCTACATGAAAAAGGATGAACACTCTCCAGCCATTCGCATTACAGATGCTTCGGTACTTGATAAAATCAGTGCTCCAGTTCCTGATAACACCGAGTGACTGTTCTGTAATATCCTTATTTTTGTTTTGTTGTCATTATGGCGCCCCAGAATGTAACTGCTGTTGCTGAATGTTTCGGGTCCTGCTCAATTACCCCTAGTGATTTTCGTCCTCTTTGTTCCTCAGCATCTTCTGGTTTGTCTTTCTTTCACATGAATATCAGGGGCTTATCGAGAAACTTTCATTTACTCTTAGATGAATTTGCCACCCTTGATTTATTTACCCAATGTTATTGGGATGGGTTATCAGAAATTCGACTAGGAAATCTAAAAGATACAACTGCTTTTTCTCTCCCTGGTTACATTCAGTTTTTTGCTAAAAGGCCTGATTCAGATCATGGGGGGGTTCTTCTTTTAGTATCAAATTTGTTGTACCCAAAAGCTATGGAGATTTCCCTGATATCAGCAGAAACAGTTGCAGTAGCCATAACATTCTCCACTCAAAATTGCCTTCCCCGCAAGCTGATTGTTGTTTGCATTTACCGATCACCATCTGGCTCCGTTTGTTCCTTTTCTTCAAGCCTGGCCTTGGCTTGCTCCAATTTTGTCAATCAGGGTTTTGAGCTCATTCTCATGGGAGATATGAATGTTGATTTCCTGAAACCACAGTTTAATAAATCATTTTTCAGGACAGTGCTTTCTCTTAGTTTAGAAAATGTCATTACATGTCCAACCCGCATTGCCACAGGTTCTTCCACTTTAATTGATCATATTTTGGTTAGCTCGTCTTTGTTTGATTTATATAGTTGCCATTCAGTTGTCATT
>JASGXE010006866.1:0-15187 GCA_030068105.1 Sinentomon sp. SZTP_YWyxl | reverse complement strand
CAGCAACCGTGTGCTCATATAAAGCGTATCCATGGCTTCTCCTTTGCAGAATGGAGTCCATATGATAGCAATGTGCGCTGCCTTTGTTGCGCTTCACACAGTGGTAAGTTAGGAAAAGAGTGTTAGCTCTCCAGACCCGGTGTGTCTCTGCTGTGGGAAAGATGTAGCGGCTTAATTCACACTGAAAGTTGACACAAAACGGTATCTTTGAGGGATGTCTCGATTTTTAAAAGTTGCGCGTAGAAGTGCCAAATAATAGAATTTACCTTTTCGCAGGAGTGCCAAATAACAGAATTTACCTTTTCGCAGGAGTGCCAAATAACAGTATTTACCTTTTCGTAGAAGTGCCAAATAACAGTATTTACCTTTTCTTTCACTTTTGAACGAAACAAATTTTCGTATTTCATTTTTGGGCTGCGCATCGCCGAGAAGTGTTCTTAAAACTACATTGTAATTGATCAATGAATAATTGAGCGCAGCTGGCGTACCTCGGGAATTGGACTACGAGGAGGAGGATGCACTGCCATCAGAATTATACATCCTTAAGCCTCATCTGCGAGGCTGGTTATGTACAAATTCAGTGTCACTGCAACGAATCAATCACTGCTGTTTTAAATTGAGAGTTAAGTAGTTGTTTTGACACAAGAACACAATGAGGTAGCTGTTTTGACGCAACACCCATTGCTATCATCAGGGTGGTTACTTTAATGTATTGGAATGAGGTAGGGAGGTAATAGCAGTTTTGGAACATTCCTGATGGACCTGGGAATTGATGTGGGGCTGTAAAGTCATCGTGTTGGGTTTGTAGAATCTAGAATGAAAAGGGTTGAATGGATGCAGCCAAACCCGGGTAACCAGATCTGCCCAACCACTCTGTTTAAAAAATAAAGTTGTTAGGAATGAATCAATTGGTGCTTGCCGGTTAGAAATAAACTTAAAAATCCCTTCGTGTGGGAGCAGGGAGTAGTTTTCCTCCAGCGTCTATTCGCGATATTACATTCTTTTTGCGCCATTCAAGATTGATCTCACTTCTAGTTTTTCACTGCACATCGCTGTCGGATAGCCATTGATGCTCGAATATGTGGAAGTTTCATTAGTACATGAACAACTGGAATTCTGTACCATAAATGCAAAACGGAAGATATTTTTGGCCCTTCAATACATAGACAATAAAGTCGTCACATTGGTCTGGTAAAAAATTCTATGGTCCGTCGTTTTTTCCCCGAGGACACTCTCCGAGAGTTTGTTTGGCAAAACAAACCCTCTGCGATTGGTTTTTTCAGGGGTTGCATTCGCGCGAATGCAACAACTTTTATTAGTCTTCCTGAAAGAGATTAGGACAAGTGTAAAATCGAAAATTGATCAGATGAGCGTCGTGGTTTCCGGTTCAGATTAACAGAGGGCGGAGCTCCTATCCTGTGTACAGCCGAGTGTAATCGAAGTTACGCGTAGTTGCCCAAAAATGCGTTCCTATAAAATACCACGAAGGTGATGACTTTCTTGCAACTTTTCCACTCCTGTTATGGAATGCAACACAAGTTCAAAACAATATTTTTATTGCGAATTGCAGATTTTAGTTGAGAAATTCCAGTGTATAAAAATCTGTAATTATTTTTGCGTTAAGAGGCTCAGATACACGTAAAAGCTTTGCCTGAGATCTAATGAGTGGAAGGCAAAGAATATCTCCATTGACAGATCAGGTTGAGATTGCACTGTCTTCCTCTTGGAACTAATGACGTCACGCAAAGCAATTTGAGTCCATTTTAGGCATCTAAATTACTGCTGGGAATATCATGGAGGAAATTTTTTTTTAGAATTTCAAAAGTCAAAAATGCGAGTGTCATCTTCGCTTAGTAAAACAAGTTTTATAAGAGCATGAAGGTTCTCTTTAGAGCAGAACTTCAAAAAAGTGGTGTGGAAAATTACCACCAAAATTGAAAAAAAATAAACTGCATAAAATTGGTATCAAATTGGTATTCAATTTGTATTCGTAGTAACAGCCGCCAATGTCTGTTGGTGGATTTTAGCATACCGGAAATTGCCAACAATTGTTTCTATGTATAACCTGCCACCATATCGTGGATTATTAATAAATTGATGCCAAGCTGGGGGCATTTACCCTTTGATTTGGTGTCTATTTTCCTCGAATCCTTTGGCGCTTCCAAATCAAAACGAGAGTAATTCGCATGATTTTGTTTATTTTTACACAGGGAAACGGAGAACGGGAGACGGTATGTGGTGTAGAGATTGTTTTAAAATTCCAGTTTATCTTTGTTTAAGTGGTTTGGCGAAAAAGGAACCATGCATATCCACATCCACATCCATTTCCACATGCACATCTGCATCCACCTCCACATTCTTATCCACATTCACAATCCACATCCACATCCATTTGCACATCCAAAACCACAGCCAAATACGTACGTATCCACCTCCACATCGGCGTCCACTTCCACATCCACATCTTCATTCACATCCCAATACACAGCCACACCCACATCCACATCCAAATCCATATCCGCATCCGCATCCGCATCCGCATCCGCATCCGCATCCGCATCCGCATCCGCATCCGCATCCGCATCCGCATCCGCATCCGCATCCGCATCCACATGCGCATCCGCATCCACATCCACACCGCACCCATATTCTATGCATAGCCACATCAAAATCCAAGTTCAAATGGGGCAGATATGGATAATTGATGGCAGATACGGATAATATATGGATAATTGGATAATTATTGAAGGTTAATCTATAGCTTTGTAAAGTTGATTTACATGATATAAGACAATTCCAAAAATTGTCACAAGTAATCATGTGATATGAACAGTTGCCTGTGTGGCCTTCTCGACTTGCCGAAACGCATTGAGCGACGCAATGTGGACGCATTGAGCAGGTTACTCCATCAGTGGCATATGTTCTGGAATAGATGTTTTAAAGTGACAGGTGTTCTCTATGATTGGTTGGATGTCTTAAATCATTTTGAGTTCTGCGGGGCTTAAAGGATATTCAGAGGGCAATACGAGGGTCAACCAATAAGTTCCTGCAACACCTGCTTAATTTTTTCCTGCGAGGCCAGAGTTTGCTTTCTTTTTTGTTTTCATGTAACCCCATTCTTGTTCTTTCCATCGGTGTGTCTTTGTGAGGGATTCTGTGCTTTAGTGCCCAGAAAATTGCAAAATGACTGACCTTGGATTGATGCCATGGCCAGAGTTTTACAACAGTTTTACAGTTGAGCAAAGTCGACACATTAAGATTGAATCTACCTGAGGGAAAACAGCTCGGGAAGTGCATGCAGCCTTTGTGGAGGCATGTAGTGAGAGTGCCCTCTCTTATCGTGTGTGGCAGAATGGATGAAAAGCATGGGAGAAGGAAGGTGGAGCATTGAGAAAGATCCCTGCGAAGGCTCCGAGAAATTCGGGCACAAACGAACAGAGTGAAACAAACGACGACCTGTGCACAGCTTTTTATAGATCATTTAACAACGTATGCTGTTCCTAAAGCCAGACAATAATGCAGGACTTCAAGCAACCATTCTTCAGGGGTGTGCTGATCCCTGCAATCCGTGAGAGCTGTCCAGAGTCAGCCGAGTTTCTGTTTGCCAAGCCCATCATTCTCCATGCCAATGCATATCATCACAAGTTAATGGCTGTAATTGGTTTAATGACAAAGCGGGAGTGTGGAAAAGTTTGCAGCATCTAGCCAAAATGAACCCCCTTGAATTCCACCTGTTCTCGGTGCTAATGTTTCTCCTCCCTGGGCTGTCATTTGGTGGTCCAAAAGAGCTTAACACAGCTGTGGATGCTGGAAGAAGAAGGATTAATCGGGACACCCTGTACCGGAACATCAGACAGCATCAGAACCGATGCAAACATGTCATTGTGCAGAAAGAGGATAACATTGAAGGCATGTGATGCAAATAATGATGAACCTTTATTTGTATAGTTTTCACGGCGGTGTTGCAGGAACTTTTTGGATGCCCCTCGTATGATACAACATTTATTAATCTTCGAGAGTCTGTAGCCTTTCTGATATGTTTTTTTCACTTCGTATTTGTTATGGTTAAGATTCTGAAGCAGCTTGATCATACTCGTTTTTCCACTGTAGTTCGCCGATATAAAGCGGGCTGCAGAGCGCTGATTCTCTCGATGAAATATATTTGATATGTGAAAAGGGTAACCCATACTCTGCAGGCATACTCACTAACTAACTGGATGAACCATGCCAACCTATGGGATGAACAATGCGAATATATGATTTGCATTTCATGGCCGTTGTGGATGTTGCCGTCAGAACACTCGGGGAGTTGAATTGATCACCACGACGAGGAATGCAAGAACTTGATAGAAGATAGAAAATGAGGGCTGAGGAAGGATTCGATGGTGATTCTTCAGGTCTCGTTGCGACGCTCTGCCCTTGGTGCACGTTTATTTTCCAAATTCTGCACCAATTCTGGATTAAAAGTAAATCAGATTGAAGTTGAGTTGAGAGCCATTGCCTGGTGAATGCGTGTGTAATTAAATGTCATTAGCATCCATTTGCGGATAATGCTTCGAATACCAATACAGCAAACATGAAACTACCTATTCGGTTTGGTGTGTGCCATCATTGGCAGGTCAGGTTGATTTAGCATCAAATTTGAAAGGGAAAATTTTTGGTCTGTTCCAGGCTGAGATATTTCATCTTTAGGTGCGATATTTTTTCTGATTGTGTGTCTCGACGAAAAATGATACCATAATTTTTGTTATTGTAATTTTGTGTCACTTTTGCGACTAACGTGTCATTTTATCACAGATGTGCAACGTGGCCAGAAGAGTGGAGCAAAACTTAGGCTATCCCGAAGAGGAAATGGCGAAAGTGGCTCATTGTAGTAAAGGTGAGAAAAATGGGTGCAGTTGACTCTTTCTTCCATCATTGATTTTTTGCATTTATTTTTGATTATTTTTTTTTCTAAATTGTTAGTGATTTCGATTTCGAATTAAAAATAATTGATCATGGAAAATGATAATGACACAAAATACAGAATCATCCAACAATAAATAAGCAAGAGTTCAATCAGAATCTGAAAGTGCAAACGGATCTGTTTTGGAAGTCATAAAACTGGCATTACTTTCGATCCATTCTTGAACATTATGCGAGAGGGGAGTGAGGGGAGTAGCGCAATAAGTGCTATAAGAAATAGCCGGCTCGTCAGCTCGTCTATTCCTGTCAGTAATATATCTAGTTTTACCCCCGGGTGCTCTGCAGGAGGAAAAGACTTTGGTTTTCTGAAGGTATTAATGACTAACTTCAGAGCAGCATCAAGAATAAAGCAATACTTTTTGATTCCATATAGTAGAAGCTCAAATTCCAGGAATCATCGTTGGTTGCGAGACGTGGCTAACGAGTGACATTGGGGATAGCTAGTATTTCCCGCAAAATTACACCGTGTAAAGAAAAGACAGGGTCTCAAAAGAGGCGGTGGACTAATTGTCTGCGTTGATTCAAACTATGGTTGCACCCTTCTACACTCCGACCCTCAATATGAATTTCTTCTTTGTAAAGTGTCAAATGTCAAAACTTCATTTAACTTTTTTTCTTCTTGCTCTTTATAGGCCTCCCGCAGAGGATATAGGGTTTTTTGATTCTATCGATGCTTGTTTAGTTAAGTTTAAACTTTTTGAGAATTCAGATATCCCATTCCTCATCATGGGGGATCTAAATTTACCTGATATAGACTGGCGATGCAGATGTGTAATGCCCACTCCTGCGTATGGAGCCAGTTTTAATTTGCGAGGTCTGTCGCTTGCTCAGATATTTTGTCTGAAACAGTAAGTTCCTGGTCCAACACGTGGAGATAAAATTTTGGACGTGGTCCTAGCCAGGCCCTAGGAACTTGTTGCTGATTGTCAGACTGCGAGGATGGGATATCTGATCATGCATTGATTCTGCTTCACTTAAATATTCAGCAACCTCGTCCAAAAACGGCTAAAAGCCTTATCTACCTTTATGACAAAGCAAATTTGGAAGCCATGTCACACTATCTGTTATGGCATTTGGATGCATTCCGGGAAAATTATCTTTCAGGCACATATGCCAATGTTGATTTGATCTGGTCTAAGTTTGTAGAAATAGACATTGAAGCAAGGGAGAAGTTCGTGCCTACTAAAATATTACATACGCAAAAGTCTGTGAATTGCCCTTGGAAAACAAGCGAAATGACACTTCAAAAGAGAAGATTAAGCACCTGTTCAAGAAGAGAAAATTCTCAAATAAAAACCGCCTCGAGTATAAATCGTCCCTTATGCAGTATTCCAAGTTGAAATATCAAGCTCTCCAGTCGTTTTTTGACAGTATCCATAGTGGCCAAATTAGTGTGAACAAATTCTGGCGTTACAACAAACTCCGTAAGGGTTCTCATGCACCCATACCTGCTCTTGCGCCGGACTCTGACAACACTGCTTGCTTGGTCCACAACTCTGAGGAAAAGGCGGAACTTCTAAATAACAAGTTCGCCAAAGTTTTTGTTTCGCATGGTCCTCCAAGATTGCATTCCGGTCCCTTTTTTGCCTCTGGAGGAGGGCTATCATAAGTGAAGCTATGATCGCAAATCGCATTGTAAAAATGAAGGCTAAAGTTGCAGAGAATCCTAGCTCTGTTAATATAAACATTTTAAAATTGCTACCGTCTGTTTATGCCAAGTACCTGTTATAATCTTTGAAGCATGCCTGTCTGCGTGAGGGGAACATCCCAGGAGAGTGGAAGAGAGGTGTTGTAATTCCTGTATTCAAAAAAGGGAAGGGAACGGACCCGTGCAATTATAGACCAATAAGCCTTTTAGAGACCTGTTCAAAAATTTCGGAATTTTTCATAGCCAATCATGTTCATAACTTATTGGAGTCAGGCTCTGTGTTGTCTGAATCGCAGCATGGGTTCCGATCCGGGTATTCTTGCAGTACGCAGCTCACTAGCTTCAGTCAGGTTTTGGCCATGGCACTAGATAAAAGCGCACAAGTTGATGCAGTCTTTATTGATTTTGCAAAAGCCTTCGACGTTGTAAGTCACTTTTTTTTGTTATGGAAACTAACCTTCATGGGGCTTGACTGTGTTACCTTGAGCTGGCTTGAAGGCTATCTCACAGACAACCCAAGTGGTCAAGGTTGGTGATCACTTTTCTGAACCTTGCTCAGTACTATCTGGTGTTCCCAAGGCAGTTTACTAGGACCCTTATTGTTTATTGTGTATATAAATGACTTAGCTCACGGAATTAAATCCAAGGTGCGTCTCTTTGCTGATTTGCGTAGTGTATAGGCAAATAGACTCCCTAACTGATCATAAGGTTCTCCAGGAGGACTTGACTACGATTTCTCAGTGGTGCACTGTTTCCAAAATGGGTTTAAATCCCGAGAAGTGTTCCCTCGTCAGATTTTCTCGGGCAGCCTCTATAGTTGATACAAAGTACTTTTTGAATGGGGTTCAGCTGGCTCCCAGCAAGGAAGTTGTATATTTGGGAGTCAATTTTCAAGCAAATTTGAACAGTCAGGCCACGTAACAGCAGTCGCAAAAAGGCATGGAGAGCGCTCTATTTCGTTAAAAGGAATTACAGGAAGTGTACTCCTAGAATTCGTGAGAAAGCTTATCTATCTCTCGTTAGGCCAATTCTAGAGTATGCATCCACAGCTTGGGACCCACACTTATCATCGCACCTCGTTGCTTTGGAGCGTGTGCAGCGGCAGGCTGCTCGATTTCTTTTTGGTGACTACAGGAAAAGGAGCACTGTTTCTGCTCTTCTTGTCAAGCTCGGGTGGGGGATTTTAGCTGACCGCAGAAAGATTGAGCGCATTTTATGTTTTTTTTCAGAGTTCTTCGCGAATCTGGTGGGTGGAAAGAGCTTTCCAAGCTCACTGTCTATCCCACGTTCTTAGGGCGACAGGATCATGCTTTAAAAGTAAGGCCGCTTTACTTCAAGAGGGATTTCGGCAAGGCGTCCTTCCTTGGGCAAGCTATTGGAGACTGGAATTCCCTCCCAGCCAAGATCCTAGAACCTCCAATACCAGTGCCTATTCTCAGACGCAGCCTCTCAGCGTTTTTGACGCGCTCACAATCCTCAGATGGGAAGCCGTAGGTTACTTGCTATCCATGCGGTAGCATATCTGTTACTGACTCCGTATTTGTTCAATAATATTTTTTCCAACGTTGCTGATTTTTCAGATATTTGCATTTCATCATCATCATTGCCATCCTGAGTTGACAGCCATGCGGCCGGTGACTCGGCAAAGAGGGCCACGTTGCTCTTGTGTAAACCCAAAAACCAGTAATCGTGTGACAAACCAGACCGATTTATTGGCTTCGCAACAAGTTAATATAACTCCACTTTTCATTTCTAGCTTTTAAACAGCACTACTCAGTCAGCTCAAACGAACACACGATTTTCAATCGACAGAGCATGATTGCTGCTCTACGATAAGTTCTCCAAACAGCTACCTACTCTTATTAATAGGACTAAATATGCTTTTTTAAGCATGCAATAACAAAACGAAACGTATCGAACTGAAAAAGACAATAGTGTTGTCCTGAAAAATGTTAAAACGAAAGTCAACCTGGAATGTGAGGGCAAAAATGGGCATTAATCTGAAAAATAACTTGATATTGAGCAAAAATAAACAATTCTGCAAGGTAAAAAAGATAATGATTTCTGTTGCAATGTAACAAAATATTTTGCATGCAAGAATACCACAAAAAGAGATGTCAAATGAAAAAGAAGAAATAATGTTATCCTGAAGAAGTTAAAATACAAAAACAAAACAAAAGTTCACCTGGAAATAGAAGGGAAAACATTAACCTGAAACAAAAGAAAAAACCAAGTTGGCACGGGGCAAATACGAAAACTCATGAGGAACAAAAAAAGCTAAATGAAAATTATCCTGGAACAAAAAGAAGATGAAGATTTCTGTTACGCTGTAATAAAATAAAAACAGAATTTAGATTGACAGAGCAAATGTTCCTGAAACAGAACCAAACAGAACTTGGAAAAGGAAAAATGGAAACTGGAAGAGTTGGAAGATTTTAATGTCAAAAGTTCAAGACGAATTGAGGAAAGATTATATCAACAAGTTTTGAGGCATGAGACGAAGGGAGAGGTCCGAAAAGAATTAGGTATGTTAGCCATAGATGAGGGAAACGTTCAAATAAATATTCTGAAAAGTATATCATCCGAACGGGAGAATAATTGCATCCCATTAAATCAGGCTTTACCGGGGAGTGAATTAGCAGAGGGTTTCAAGAAACCAGGATCTATATTGCGCAGGTTCAATGTGTTCTAACGCATTGGCGACCTGTGGAGGCATGGCGTTCCATTCACGGATGCTCCTTGGGAGGATGTAGAAGTGACCGATGTCTTTACGGCAGCCTATTTGTATTATCTTTAACTTGTGGTCATTACGGGACGCAAAAGATGGAGTTTGAAGAAGGGCTTTCAAACCAGAGAGGTGTGGGCAGCCAAAGTAGATCCAGGAAAGAAGGGCAAGCCCAGAGCACCTCCACCTGCTTGCAAGGGAGTGCCAGCCAAGTCCTCTAATCATTTCAGAAGGGCTGTCAAGGGCTTTCCAAATCGGTTAAACGAATCGCGCTGCCTTCCGCTGAATCTTTTCAATTGCTTCGACTTCTTGTATCTTGTATGGGTCCCAAACAGCTGATGAGAATTCAAGGAGCGGCCTGACGAGAGAAAAATAAGCAGCTGACTTTGTCGAGGGTGAGCCTTGCCTTAAAGCTTTACGGGTGAGGAACAGCATACGATGATCTTTATTAACAATGGAAGTCACGTGACTTTGCCAGGAGAGATTCTTGGAGATTGTCAGGCTGAGATACTTATACTTGTCGACTGACTTGAGGATCTGGGAACAAAGAGTGTACTGAGGTGGAGCCTGGGCTAGTTTCGAGGACACAGGAAGGAGGGCAGATTTTTCAACATTCAGTTTCATCTTGTTTATCTTGCACCACTCTTCGACTTTGAGCAGGTCAGACTGTAAAATCTGTCGGTCACGAGGATCCTGAACAAGTTTGTAGATGAGGCAGTCATCTGCAAAAAGTCGCACATCACATGATAGATTAGAAGTGAGGTCCTTAAAAAAGATCAGAAATAAAGGTGGCCCAAGAACACTTCCTCGGGGTACGCCAGAGGTGACAGGGGCCTCATCAGATGGTATGCCATTTAAAACGACCCGTTGTCTGCGACTGGTCAAGAAAGAACGCAATACCTTAAAGAAATTGCCACTGTGCACATTGTATTCTGTCGATGACTTTTGCATTCTGTCGACTTGCATACACCATTGTACCTTGATGTAACAGTATTATGTATGATAAGGGGAAATTCCCTCTGAAATACAGAATTATTCAATTCAATTCCAAATTCAATTACAGCAAACGAAAATTTAAAATAAAAAAATTCAAGTTTGTTCGTAGAACTCTGACTTTTGCCAAACCCTGGTATACCGATGAAAAAAAAATTTATGGATGCTACTTATAAGGCTGTTGTGTGATGGAATTCTCGGATTTGTGCAATCCATCTCGCGATTCGTTGCATGCCACAAAGGTGCAATTTAATCTCACTTTAGATCTACTGGAATTGAATCTGCAATGGTTGTGGAGTAGACAGGAAATTAAGAGTCGCTGACACATAATGATAATGTGTCAACGTAAAGCTTAAAGTTGCTCGTCCGGTTCTTTGCAGGAACATGTCCACGGCAAAACATTCTGTCATAGAATGTTCCCCCCAACGTTGTCGACACCACAATGTTGCCACTGCATTGCACTTACTCCAAAACATCGTATCAACGATAGGTAGCGAAGGCGCGAAGGGGCCGATTCCCAGCAATTTTGATTTGTACAAAGCGAGTTTTATTTTTGTGCAAAATACATTTGTACTCTTTAACAACTTCTCTCCAGACGGAGATCTGATTGTCTTTCACAATCTCGCGCCATGTGGTGTTGGAAAATCTAAAACGGTTTCCTCAGTACCGCACTGAAGAGCCCAATAATATCATCACTGAGTGTTCTGTACGAAAAATCACATTGAGAGCCTGCCATGTAAATGCGGTTCAAGTGGAAATGTAACGGAATGGGTTAGAATCACACGAGAATCCATTATGCATTCATCATATCGGAAGGAATTTCTCTCGAGTAATGCAATATTTTTGTGATTTGTTTTATAGAACTAGAAGGAGGTGATAACATCGGGGTAAGGAGGAACACTGCTCGAATATCTAATAAAACTACACTCTAAAACGGAAGTTCAACTTGGAACACCATATTTTAACATAGGCTTAGATGGGAGGTGTTCTTTTAGGAACACACGTTTTGTTTTTGGAACACTATAAGTGTTCATTTGGAACACTTATGGTGTTCCGAAACACCTAATGTGTTCCAAATCTGTGACATTGCAATGTCACAGATTTGGAACACCTTAGGTGTTTCGGAACACTATAAGTGTTCCATTTGGAACACTAATAGTGCCCCGAAAACAAAACGTGTGTTCCTAAAAGAACACCTCCCATCTAAGCCCATGTTAAAATATGGTGTTCCAAGTTGAACTTCCGTTTTAGAGTGTAGGCGAATGTAATTTCAGGTTAACGAAATACTGAAATCAATAATTAAATCATTCGTTAATCCCTTTTACGGAAGTTGCGGTCTGCTTCGTCTTCACTCACATTTTTGGATAAATGTATTCCCCTATGCTGAAATCAATAATTAAAACATTCGTTAATCCCTTTTACGGAAGTTGCGGTCTGCTTCGCCTTCACTCACATTTTTGGATAAATGTATTCCCCTAAAAATATTACCACTGCGGAGGTATGCGAGATAATATGCTGGGGCTGTTTGGGATCCATCGAGTCAGGAGCGGATAGATCTCCAAACTTCAGATGGTACAGCGTAGAGCGGCTCGTATTATAACAGGTCGCTTCTCCCGTGATGTTAGTGTAACCAAACTTTTACAACAACTAAACATTTAACCGCTGTCAAGCAGGCGGAGGGTGCATAGATTAAACCTATTCTGCGACATTATCACACACTCCATGAATTTTAGTTTGCCGAACTGTTATTCCATCAAGTCCAACCAACACAGAACAGATAATGGTTATGCTATTTCGACTCCAATTTTTAGAACTAATGTGGCTTTCAATTCTTATTTTCCGAAAACTATCAGGGAATGGAATGGCCTTTCTTCCAGTTCATCGTTAATTTACCGCGCGCGCAAGTCCCTTGGCGTCACAACCCAATCATGACCTTTAGTTACTTTTCTGATAAATGAAGTATTCTTGATCCAAGTTCGCGTTTGATAACTTTTTTTTCGAAAGTTTTCTAAGCCAATAATTGACGAAAATGGTTTCCCTGTTGTGGTTTTAAGTTTTCCTTCCCCTGCATTGTGCACTTGCTTGTGCTTTCCTGTCGACATTTCATTTGCGGCAGTATTTGTCTTAATAAATAAATATTGACAAAATACAATCTGCATCAAATGGCCAGATCTTGCATTGTTATCTAACTAGATTCAAAATGCGTAGTTTTGAATTTACCAATTCGGTTGCCTTATATTTGTTGTGGGACAGTCCCCACATGTTCAAGGGACTTGGAGGTATTGAGGTATTGGGTTGCCACATGTTTTTCAGTGGTGTTTGCATAGTCATAACGCTGGTGTTTGGACTATTGTTGGTGTGATTGTTGTCCGGTTATCCTTTTGCGTTTCTGAGGGTTGGAAAAACTTGTGCTCTCTGAATACGCCTTGAGGTGTGTGTATGTTTTCTCTGTAAGGTCAATGACTTGCAATTTGTCAAAGTGGAAATGAAAGCAGTGAGCATTTGATTATTACGTACGTTTTATTGTGTTATTTCCAGACTTAGCGATTGGTGGAATGCTTTCAAGAAAAGTTTTGCATTTTTATGACGTGCTGGATATTTTCAACGATGTGTGTCAATTTCTTGATGATTGTGAGGTGGCCAGGATTTTACGTGACACATGACATAGGAGTGGCATTAAACAAGGAATTCAATTCTCACGGCATTTCACAACTCAGTGAAATGCACTGGCAATTGGATCTGAATAAGTTGTGTGAAATGATCAGGGAGAGATGAGAAAAGCGCAAGTTGCATTTTTCGTCGCAAATGGCTTTCTTCCTTCAAATTAGGCAACGGGTACCTATTTGTTCATTAAAGCAAGTGGCTTAGCAAACGCAGGGTTTGCTTTGCTGTTATTTTGTTTGTTTTTTCCTTTATGTTATTGGACCGCAGTCACTTATTTTGTTAGGTTTGGTAGGCAAGGTTTGGTTTGGTTTCGTTCGGTTTTTTTTTTACCCAAATCATGTTTGGGTTAGGTTTGGTTGTAAGTTTTCCAATGCGAAACCTTGGCAATCTAAACTGCTATTCCCTAACCTATAACAAAATAAATAACAACACAAAACCTCTTTTACGCCTTGTAGATCCTTTGGAGATAAGGCTGACCTCAAAGGGGGACACAATATGGCACGGCTAAGAACAGAGCTATTTTCTGAAATAGTTTCCGTGCAATTGTGCAATTTTGCCCCCCCCGTGTAAAAGAGTTAAGCTATATAGAATGTTTACGCCCTTCTACGATTGCTTCATCAGCATTGTTAGCACTCACAGTTTCGGATTAAGCAGTTTTCAGTGTTTGGATAGGGGGCTTCAGCACAGCTGTCAATTTAGCAGATGGGTGAACGCTTCCCAGAAATGGAAAAGCAATAGCGTTGTAATTAGAAATTAAAGTTTCACAACACCAATCTAGCCGTCGAATTGGCTGCTGATTTTAAGCTGAGTGTGATTGCTAATGGAGAGTCTGACATACATTCAGCGGTAGAATTTCGGAAGCTTTGATTCAAGTCGTAAACCTAGTTGACGTTGCCATGGAAACCGTTTTTGTTCGTTTTGCGACTGACGGATGATGTGAAAAGATGCCAGTTTTTCAGTTTTCCAAATTGTGACCTTTCACTCCATAACTCAGAAACTACTTGACCTAATGAGCTGAAATTTTGTGTGAGAGACCTTCCGTATAAGCCCTAACTGGCAGCCAAATTTGAGGAGAAACTGACCATAAATACGGAACTTGAAAGTTTGTCCATTCATGGACTTAGTAGTAACGAAATAGGCGTTTCAACGCAAAAAATTAAAAAGTGCAATCGTATGGAATAAAATTTCCACATTTTCTCACCGATCGCAGAGAAAACTTAACCAGCTCTTCGTTTCCGTAAATGATAGAAAAATTCCAAATTTGGGCTAAATTCGTTTAAAACTTTTTGAGTTATCGATTTGCAACGAAAATCGGCGATTTAAAACAGGGCTTGTGTTTTCAGTTTCCGGGTAAAAATAACATTTTGCCTTAGCAGACGACGCATTCGCGTCTGCAAAAGACAAAACAAAAATCGGTCTGGGCAATACATTCATTGCATTTTGAAAAAATTAACAAACAAAAGATAAATGACAATCAGAAATGGAACTGACACCTGAGCATCGCAATTCCTGAGAATATTCTGTCGATATTGCTGTGCATGAATGCATGTGGGCACTCGAAAACCGGGCAGATATCCAAATGATGAACGCTGGAGGTCGCGGGCCTCCTGTACCGTGGCAGTCGTAAAGTAAATATGATGACCACGCTTCAGGCGTTGATAACAGGATATGCAACAGCCGCTAAGCTTACCTCATTTTAGTAAAGCTCAAGTCATATTTACCCGAAATTACGGCTAGCATGACAGAGGGTATCAACTACCAGAGCAACAAATTCCTGCGTCCAATGACAAGGTGCCCACCACTCTTCCACAAATATGAGACATTCTTGCGATATAGATATTTAAAGGCTGTCGTGGGATTATACAGCTCCAAGAACGAAGGATCTAAGCTTCCTACAAGCGCACTTCGATTGAAGCTTGAATCGGCTCCTATAATTATTTCCAAATATTGAACTTTCAGCTTTCGTATGACTCCAAAAAGTGTTCGCTTCTTTGGATACCGCTCTAAAATCAATCAAATCAATAAGCTATCCCATATGTTCGCTGGTGTTTTAGCATCATAGAACCTTACGGCAAGACCAATAGGTTTTCAGCAAGTTTAGATCTCACCCCACTCTAGGTGTTGTCATAAACAGCATCTTGAGTCACAAACCACACTTCTCCAAAATTGAATCCGCGTATTTAAACAATTCA
>JASGXE010006865.1:0-18475 GCA_030068105.1 Sinentomon sp. SZTP_YWyxl | reverse complement strand
TATTTTGAAAACTAATTCATTAAAAAATAAAATAAAATGTTGGGGCAAATGAATAAAAAAATCGAGGCCCCCTTAAAAAAACCTTACCAGAAGTGTCATGTTGATGCTCTGGAAGCAGTACAAAGAAGGGTTGCCAGATTTGTTACTGGGAATTTCTGTTTTGATGCCAGTGTCTCATCAATGTTGAATGAATTAGGTGGGATTCCCTTGAAGACCGTAGAATAATACATGGGCTCTCTGCATTTAAGCTGTGTATTTTGAAAAAGGGAGGTTGGGGTGACTGACCTTGGAACCTTTGTCAGAACAATCTCCCTACAA
This sequence comes from Sinentomon sp. SZTP_YWyxl, assembly GCA_030068105.1. Taxonomy (NCBI): domain Eukaryota; kingdom Metazoa; phylum Arthropoda; class Protura; order Sinentomata; family Sinentomidae; genus Sinentomon; species Sinentomon sp. SZTP_YWyxl. The sequence goes on along the minus strand of JASGXE010006865.1, from coordinate 18,157 downwards.
GATCAGCCCAGTCTTTGTCCTTTATCCCTCTTATCCTCAACAAAAACATCGATAGGTATTCATTCTTTTACCGTTACGTACCTCTTTTTTTGGAACCAGATACATTTTTCTCAAAATGTCTTAAATTTAACAGAAGCTCAATTCGCTTCTGCATCTCATGCCAAGTTACTCACCTTAACCCCTTGCATACCGATTTTTTAGCCATACGCAATGCACAAAATTCCAAGTTTTTTCGGAAAAAGTGCAACAAATGAATCACACACTTCAAAATGTTGTATCTCAGGCCCTTCTTGTCCAATCCTGATGAAATAAAAACTGTTTGGTAGGAAAAATTTCCAATTTGTTCACCATCCATCACACATCACCAAAATATTTATTCTGATGGCCACCTAATGCAGTGCCAAGATCATCAGATTGTGCTGATATATAGCACAAATCAACAAGCGGTTCACATTCACTTTCTTCATCACTAATAATGAGGTCCTGTGACCACCACCAGCTGCTAAGTTTTCCATTTTTTTGTTTTGAAGCCATAATAAAACAACAACTGAACACTCCATAGCATAAATCACAGCAAATGAAACCAACAAAGTCATTCAAAACAACTGGTAAAACCTTCAGAATTCTACAATTACTCTGAACAAAACACAGAAAAAATGTCAGGACAAAATCAGGCTGAGTTGCATTCGAAATTCTGAAAATGGCGTGCGCAGACGACGCTTCAAACTTGAGACATCAATTTTGCATCAAAAACATTGCGGACGACGGATTTGGGCGTATATATACGCCCAAAGAATTGAGTGCATGCCAATAAAAGTGCTGGGCGTATATATACGCCCAGGGAATTTTGTGCATGTATTTTTTGGGCGTATATATACGCCCTGGGAATTTAAGGGGTTAAAAAGTACTTCCACTTCACTGAGGACGCAGGCAGGGAAAGTTAGGTATTTACCCGCATCAATTCTAATCTGCTCCCCCTCTTCCTTTTTCGTTTATTTTTTTTACTTTCATTCAGGGCACTTTTTCATTTGGCACTGAATACAGTCTCATTCCCCAGGCAGGGCTGCAAAAAGTCGGGAGCACGGGAGCATTGCTCCCGGGACCGTTGGGGGCCGACCGGGATCGAAATTGGGCTGGAGAGCAAAAAAAAAGCTCCAACTTTTTCGTCCGGCATGGAAAAATGCAAATCGGCGAGTGACGGAAACTTTGGGACAGAATCGGGCAGACCAGCAAAAGAAAGCTGACGAGCAAAAAAAAAGCTCTTCGGCCAAAATTTGACCAGGCTCCAAAATCCGTACTCCAGGGCTCCAAACGACTTTTTGCAGCCCTGTCCCCAGGTATCGCACCACTCAGAAATGCAGCAAAGATCGTCAGACAGTGTTTGGATATCAGCAGATTTTTTGATCGCTCTGTAAATGATGATATCATCGGCAAATAGGCGAATGCAAGATCCCAGACCCCCAGTTAAGTCATTCATGTGAATTAAGAAAGGAATTGGACCAAGTACGCTACCCTGTGGGACTCCTGAAGGGACAGGGCGAGGTGTAGTGAGTAGGTAATCCATTTACGGACACTTGCTGAGTGCGATGAGAAAGGAAAGATGAAACCAGTTGTACAGTTACAGCTGGGAAATTAAGAGAAATAAGTTTGTTTATCAATTTGTCGTGGGGCACGAGGTCAAAGGCCTTAGAGAAATCAAGAAATATCGCATGCACTGGATAACCCGCATCCAGGGATCCGGAAACATCATCGACCAGATAAATAAGCTGCAATTCGCAGGACAAGTTTTTCCGAAAACCAAACTGATTTGTGTGCAAGATGTTGTTCTCACCAATATGACTTTAAAGGCGGCTAACAAGTACTTTCTCAAATAGTTTTGATGCAATTAGAAAATGCTCCATTCATCTGGTCACCAAAAATCTCAAATGAACTCAGAGTGACAAAAATCTCAAATGAACCCAGAGTGAACCAAGCGAGTTGAATGCTCAGAGTGAATTATTGTTGTACCTGGCAATTTGCAGATGCCATTTGTATCTTATTTCTTCTTCTTCTTGGGATCAGCACAGCACTCAGATTTTTGAAAAAGCTTATTGCTAGCTAAACATTGCTGTCACCCTTCTTGTAGGTAGGTACCTACCACATCTAAACAAATCTTTGTGTTGATTCTCCCGCATCAAGTTACTCGAAGAATTGCCGTGTGAAATGACAACTGCAACAAAAGCTCAGTGCTACAATAAAGGCTGTGGTCAGCTGTTTGATACTAAGTCTAACAAAGAAGGTGAGTTTTGAGGTTACCTAACCTGATTGTTTTATCACTTAAGTATCCGTATTTGTGCTGTTATGTCAACACGTTTGTGAGAATGCAAAGCGTTTCGCATGGGGCTACACGTACTCGTATATCCTTCAGATTGACCATGCAGATAGAAAATGGATATTTCTTCCATCAACTTAGAAAAGGCCTTTGTGTCTCGACTGGAACACGGTGACGAAAAACATCATTGGCCGAAAATCAGTTGTTTTCACATTTCGCCAGCAAAAAATCTGAGACTTGACTTGCTGTCCTTCTTGTGGAGAACATAGAAGCCAGAAGGTCAGAATCAAGTGGCATGTTCTGATGTTGTAGATCGTAATGAAAAAAACATCATAATCCCAGCAATTTTCAGTTAATTAAAGTTTGAGCGAATGTAATTAGGGGTTGTATAATTTTCAAGGACCCCATAACTTTCGTATGCACCTATCACAGTAACTAACAGAGAAATTATTGTCAAAAGTGAGTGTGGATCAGCTTGGCTTGAGCACTTGGTTAAGGTACCTAGGCCTAGTTAATTGATTCCTGATGTGGGTGGGTAGTTTTCTTGTTTTTTTTTCTGTATCGAATTACATACATTGTAGATATTGGTTTTTGCATTGATGATATTTAATTTTTTTTTCTTGTTTTTATTTGTATGGTGGATTGGTGCTGACAATTATTATTTACCCACTCATTCTGTTCTTTTACTTGCTAGATTCGTGCACATTTCATCCAGGGGCACCATTTTTTCATGATGCTTACAAAGGGTGGTCATGCTGCAATAAAAAATGCACAGATTTTACAGAATTTTTGAACATCAAGGTATGTTTATTGACAAATTGCAAAGGTTATTTTTGGCCATTCATTGTGCACGTCTTTCTGTGATGCTTTGTAGGTACCTACTGATGTCTCCACACAAAATGCAAGTAGGGATCAACGTAGCTGGAAAATTGCAAGTACATGAGAATTGCTATTTGGTGGGGTGGAGGCCACCAAACATGTTTGCAATTAACAGGTGGGATTTAGAATTTCATGCGTTTGCGGAGTCTCTGGGTGGACCCCGAACCTTGGCAGCCAACCAATCTGACAAATGCAACCAACTTTCAGAAAAAATATGACACAGTGGCATTTGATGGAGTCTGATAATTTTTCAAAAGGGCAGCACTTCGGGCATGCTGTCCCCAATCCCCGCTGCTAGGGCATTTCTGTTTCTTGGAACCAGCCAGGCTATTTACCTCAGAACCCACTGGGTAGTGGTCTTAAGAAAAACTGGGAATCTGCAGAACACATCCCGCTTACACCAACCATCTCAACCCCTTTGCAAGGTAGGTTCCCATACCCCTTTGCATTGCTCCCTCCCTAATAGGTATCTCCCCTGCCTTTTGATTTGCCGCTGTCTTTGATTTTCTTTGTGAAATGGAAACACTGGTTGAAAATTAGCAATACACATTGAAAAAGTGTCCGGAAACATGGTGGCATTTGAATCGTGTGATGGAATTGGACCAACCAGATAGTGGAGCATGCGAAAAATGTTCGAAGCTCTGCTCGCTATCATTAACTCTTAAGTCTTCCTCTTACTTTGGCCCTGTGTTTTAGCTCATATCTTTTATCTCAAAGTGGTCAACTTTGCATGAGGTGATTCTATGATAATTGAAAGTTGATAGGTTTCTTTGGCTACTTCCTCCTTGCTATTTAGGCTACTACCTACAAGAAAAAATATACTTTGTTCTAGTGGTACCTTTATTCGTGAATATTATTTTCAGGGCTGCACCAGATCTTTTCACAACAATGTCAAACCTGAAGAACCTGAAAAGCCTGTTCAAAATAGTGTCCCACCTGATGTGGTAGTTGGGAGCACAACGAAACGAGAAGCCTTAAAACCTTGTGTTATTGAAAGGCCTTCTTATGATTTACCACTTGTAAGTGAGGACTGCATGCTTTCTGTGCGTTTCTCATCCTTGCGATCGTGATTTTAAATGTATTTGAGTTTAATCATGCCTACGTGGTTCCTGGTTCATTGCCTAATTGACATATGGTCAAGTGCAATTATGAGGTTGCGAAATGCCAAGTGGGCATTCTGCCAAATGCCAAAATTTGGATGAGGCTCCTAGCTGCCACCAACGATTCCTTGACCATCCATCCTGCAAGAATTCTGAGTTTCTAATTAGGCCTAATTGAATTTATCTTACGTTGTATCCAATAATACAATGTGTATTGGTAGGTACCCAATTGACATGTCTCAGATTTCATGCATCTGATTTTTGCTCCCAATATTGCTGTGGCCTATCGTATTAGAATGTGATCACCGACTCTGGGAAAGTTAGGCCAGGTATTTTGACCGAGCTCAACCAGATTCCATAAAATGAACACTAAAGGTCTAACAGTGAACCTGTGGCACTAACAAGGTGGTATCCAGTGTTTATTCTTCAATGATTTGTTGTCAAAGTTGACTTAAGGGGGGGGGGGGTACCTTTGGCAAAGTAGTTTTTTTGCAAAAAACGTCGATTTTGGTTTTTGTACCTATCTTAAAGGCTGAAATCTCTTCTTTCAGAATTTTCAAACCATTTTACTCTATCTCAATTAGTTTTGGAACAGCATCGCATTTTCCGAAGTCATATTTACCGGAAATATATGCTTAGCGCTGAATAGTTTTTTTGCAATATTTTTACCCAATTGGGCAATTGCTTGCCAAATTAGGCAAAAAATGAGTTTTCTGAGGTTACCAGCTGATTCTCCACATTTTTTTACATAGGCATGTCAATTTTCAACTTTCTCCTATTTGCTACAATGAAGTTATGACCACCGAATAACCATTACGAAATTCAAATCAGTCTTTATTTTACCTGAAACTTCAATCGCGTTTTCCCGCATTTGCATTTTTTTGCAATCGAAAAACTTTTTGAAGTGAGATCTCAGGAACTGTGCATGCCAGAAAGATGAAAATTGGTGTACTTATGTTAAAAAGTCTGAAAATCCGGCTGATGAAGCCGGAATTTTGATTTTCTTGTTAGAAGAATTTTTATGACCATGTTTATACAAAAAATGACTCACAAAACGACAAAATTTACCGCGCATCGACTTAAATTGCAGATTATGACTAAACCAGGGCCTAAATTGAAATTCCGGCTTCATCAGCCGGATTTTGACACTTTTTTACATATGTACACCAAATTTCACCTTTCCAGCATGCACAGTTTCTGAGATCTCACTTCAAAAAGTTTGGCCTATTTCCGCTACTAATTTACCTGCAGCCACAAAACTAAGAGAGATACAAGGCTGAAATTTTGCACGGAACATACTCTTATTATGTTTAACAACCCCCCAAAATTTCAGCAAAATCGGATAAGAAACAAAAAAGTTCGTCCGCGAAGGTACCCCCCCCTTAAACCATTGTCAAACCAAAGGAATGCTGTGTCATAAAGTGCAAAATAATTTGTAATCATTTTGAGTTGCTGGTTGCTGAACCGAAAACCTCTCTTCCCAACTGGGCCAAAAGGAAGTGAAGGTTTGGATTCAAAAAATATGGCATTCATGTTGTTGCAAATAACTACCTGACAACTGATTGCGCCAACATAGTTGCATATGCCTGGCATGAAATAATTTGCATCAGCCTTTGTCCACTTTTGGTTTGTGCCTTCTCTATGTGGGTGGACTTCAGGTACAAGGTCCTTACTTCAGATTTTCAGACTTTCCGGTTGTCAGAGGACCTCTATCCCATGCATCCTGTGTGTGTGATGGTTTTATTTACTGGAATTATTTTTGGGTTTGATTTGTGAAGTACCTACCTACTTCTTGGTCTCTCTCTTTGTCCACTTCTAAGAATTCTTTGCCATTTTTTGTGAAAGATCAGAACAGAATTAGGGGCATCCGGTGTTTCGCCTATTTGAATATTTACGAGTAAGTGCCTATTTGGCATTGACTCGTGGGTTGGTAAATGAATTTTGCAAGTTGGCCAAGTGTTTATGTGCCATTGACTAGATGATTCCAGAGGAAACCTGAATCCACAAAAATTAACTTCTTTGATACTTAGATACAGGTATTTAGAAAGGTTCCATCTTTTACTGTGCTGAAAAAGCATGCTTGTTCCGAAACAGGGAACAAAATTTCAATTATTGTTCGTTCAGATGTCTCTCCCAGGATATTCCTACATTACAAAATTCAGGCCATTTTAAAAGATGTTCACACGGGTCAGTGACCCCTGTTTGCAGTTGTCTGCTGATGGACTCGACAATCCCAAATTGGTTAGGTTAGGTTAGGTCTAGACTAAGTTAGATCTAATTCAATCTAACCTGTCGGTACCATTTCTTTTGTTAAAATGATTGCAATAATTGGTTTGATTTAAATTGGCAAATCGCAAGGCCTGCCATATTAATATTTAAAGCTTTTGACAAATTTCCAGACAACACTTGAAACTATTGGTTTTGTTAAAACAATTTTATTATTGCAGAATTGATTTATCAATACATATTTTGATAAATCCTATGAGCAGCTACATATATTTTTTGTTTAAATACAATTTTCTAGGTAACACTTGCTGCGACCATAGCTCCATCATTCCTGAATGAGTTCGATGCTTTGTCCGCAAATAGCAAGATGAATGATTTGGACATAAGTGGAGATTCAATTGCAATCGGTTCATCTTGTACAAATAACGGCTGCAACATGGTTCGTCATCATTTGAGTTTTTTACAAGATCGATCCCTATTCTCCAAATATCAGTTACCTAAATCAGCATTTTGCTAAAATGCTGTTTCATTTTTATTTTGGAATACATCCACTGGGTATCCTGTTCATGACTTTGTAGCTGGCTTTGTTGCAATGAGCATTCGGTCCGCACTTCTGTTTTCATTCCCTTGAATTTATTTTGTTTATTTTCGCATTCCTCACGTTGTTGGAAATTGAGGTCAACACTCCAGAAAAAAACACTAGCCTACATAATCTTGGTGACCCACTTATGATTCTTAGGGTTCTGACACATTAGTGCGATAGAACCATGCTAAGACGTGTATGCTTTCACTAGGTACCTACACTTTTCCATCATCTTCTGTCAAAATTTAGTGTTAGTAGGTACATTTGTTATTGGGAAGCTCCTGCTTGTCTGGTTAGTGGTGATTTCATGCGTATGGGACTAGTTATTTGGCATTAAACGAGGACAAAATAATTTTTTAATTAAAGCATTGCGTTTGAGAGGTCCGTCGCATCATTGCAAATATTGATGCACCTCAATGCAGAGCAGCTTACAAAGCCTGTTAAAACTTTCCATCACTAATGCTATACTTACACAATGAGGTATTTTTTCTTGGAATCATATACCTAACATCTGACTGATGCCTATCTGATGGATAAATTCTCGCATCCAAAGATAGGTATGTTTTCATTTTCTCAATTTACTTGATCAAGCAAACAAAATATCGGTCTAATGGCATGGTTGTGCCTGGTAAGGACTTCTGTTTCCTGAATGAGATGGGACACACGCAAAGTGAGCCAAAAAACTCAAAATGAGATTTTTGCCCTGTTGTCAGTGTTCTTTTCTGACGATTCTCTGAATGTTTGAGCTTGATGTTTGAGAATGTGCAATCAAAGTTGTTGGCAATCTTGCCAATTTCGGTTATCATGAATTAAAACAGCAAATGAATTTAAAAAATGAAGTTTCGGAAAAATCGCAGTCAACAAATTTCAGTCTCAGCTCACCGTGGAGTAAGAGAACATGCTGAAATTCTCAAAAATAACAATTTATCACTCCATCATGCCTTTTTCTCAATTTGAAAGTCCATTTCATGTGCACGAAATTACTTATCTGTTATTGTCTGAACTGAGGTACCCCAGTACAACATATTTCATCACACATTTCAGAGTTTCAGATGAAGAACTCATTGTCACTCACTGGTGACTTCACACCAAACCAGAACCTTCTGACCATGTGGTTCTCCAGAAAAGGTGCATTGAACACAAGAAGTGTAATCCCCAAGAAACCTTTCCTTTTTAACAATTTTGAAAGGAATTTAGTAGTCGAATTTTCCACTGGCAGAGGCATCAACTGAATAGTTGTTGACTTCTGTTCCCAATTTCAGTCCTGTGGCCACATAGCTTGGATTTTATTCACAAAAAGGAAAAAAACTGAATATCTCTGTGTCCCGCTGTCAAACTGACTTTAACGCAAATCTTTGCTGCTATTTTCCAAATGCTTTTGGATATTGATATCCTTATCGTAATTATTTTCCAATTGATTAAACAATAAACTGACATCTTTTCGATGTTTTACTTCTTCCTCGACGCACGATGTGTTTCTGGGCATCATGCTCCCGTCATCAGGTGCTGGTCAAATGACCTGATGATGAGAGCGTGACTCACCTGGCAACGTTCGACCGTCACTTGACGACGGGAGAGTAACATGCGAAACGCATCGTGCGTCGAGGAAGAAGAAAAACTCGGAGATGTCGTTTAAAAATTCATTTAATCAATTTGTTGTGAAGTTCTCTCCGAGTCTCATCAATGATCATATAAAATTAATTATTTTCCGCTTTGTCACTCAGGATTTGGCTTTTGCAGACTTTTCCAGGAACTGGTACTGACAATTCCGGGTGTATTTATCATTCAGGTGTTCCAATATTTCATGAAGGTTTGAAATACTGGTCATGCTGTACAAAGCGAACTACTGATTTTGCAGCATTTCTAGAACAAGTTGGGTGTCAAACTGGTGACCATGTCTGGAAGACCAAGGAGGTGAGAGTTTATTTTAGGAGGTAAATCGTTTTTTTTTTTTCTTCAAAATGTTGGGGAATTTTGGAAGAAGACAGGTTTTTCTTGTACGTACAGTTGGTTTTCTCTTTTTTTCCTTTTTGCCTAAAAGGATTAAGGGATATGTTGGGTCAACTTTTCCAGAAACCAGAGCTTCCTTTCTCTCCGGTCATCTCACACTGTAATCAGTTGCCACACGATAGAAAGAAGTTTTGTGGTGGTGGCAACATGAGCCTGCCATTCCAGAGTGGCAAACCACAAAAAAAAAACAGAAGGATGGAAGCATATCAAAACTACCTATTTAAGAAAACAGTATTCAAGAAAAGATTGGTCTCCAAAAGTGTGGTGGTTTTAACTGGAGCACTGCCAGTAATTACCTGAATTGAGGCCATTTTCGGATCTACAAAATTTAACTGAAGCAGGACAGAAATGAAAATCTGCTCGGGACAAGTTTAGACACCGGTACAAAAGTTTAACCAAAGAGGGCCAGTGCCGCCAGTGGGCCGGGTACAATCTTTTCTGATTTATTTAAGCCTATCATTTGCTGACAACGATTGCCTTTATTATGATTGTCAGTCTTTTCTGAAAAATGTGGCCTGCCCATTTATTGTAGCTTTTTATACCACATGAATAGGATATGCTTTACCATCCCCCAAAATCCCAGTAATGTCTGGCCAGCGTCTGACTTGGATGTGATAGACCTATTTTACCACTGTCTGTGGTCATCTTTTCCCACCAAAAGTGTGGGTGGCTGGTTCTCTTTTGACTGAATGCTTTGCAGAAGATATTTCAAGACCTTGGTCATCTCTGCATAACTGCATTTGGTTGGACCCATCAAAAATCGACTTATGAATAAATCTTGCATTCAAAAGCAGAGGCTATTTCAATTTGTGATGCTCTGCACACACAAACTCAAATGCACAAAAATGCCATCGTCATTTGGGCCAATCTCCAAAAATTGCCAGTCCAAGCAAGTGCTTTTGCAGGTTTGTGGAAAGTGGGGTGATCCTAAATGGCTTCCTAAAGCCACTTACTGCTCATGAAAGCCAATAATTTTGGTTCGAAGATAGGGGATCCTAATGGCAACCTAAAGCAACTTCCTGCTTATGAGGACCAATAATTTCAGCATTCCAACTAGGGAAAGTCATTGATGTGTGACGAACACATCTAGTCTTCAAATTTTCCAGACAACAAAACGAATCACCTAATGCCTACTTGGACTGTTTCATTATTTTATTAGCAACTAGCATTTTTAATCGATCAAGTAATAGCCATTTCCTTCTGTTCCGAGGACATATCGCCTTGGACAAATGAAAGGGAGCTAAATGAAAACAGAGAAATGCAAAATATTGTTGAGCAACAATGGGTTTTAAATGGAAAATCGCAGGAGTAGAAATTAAAGTTTCTTACACTCAGCTCCTTTTAATTTGTCCACGGCGATGTTTGCATGTACTTACCATCTCCACAAACTACATGGAAAACATGAAGTGTGTCATGGCGAAGGAAGCCTAAAATTCCCAATTTTCTTGATGCAAAACCATTCTATGCCCAGAGCTGGTAAACAGGTTTGTTTGGTTGAAATTTAATCCGCACTATTGGGAAAACTTTCTCACGGGTTTCACCAATAGGACCAATTATTTCACAAATTCAAACTGACGAAGTGCCTCGTAAATGCTCTTTTGTTGCAGTCCATTGTTGGCATGGAAGAATAATTGTGCAGCCTGCACTGCTATCTTTTAATGCATTGTTTTTTTCTTCTTCTTCAGGCCAAAAGGAGATCAGACTGCACCTGCAGATATGATTGGCACCAAACTGGTTCACATGTAACCGTTGTTATCTATGCCAAAAAGTACAACCCCCATTTATCGTCAATTAAAGTTAACCCAATCAGGCTGGCAGCCGAGATAACTTGGTCAGACAGCGAAGGATCAACATTTAATTTGGATATTGAATTGAATGGGGTGAGTTATTGGTGGGGTAAAATTGTTGGTAATTGTAATAGCTTTTGCACATGCACTAAATGTTTGGCTTGGCTTGAAAATCTCAGTTCATTATGCAAGTCGCAGGTGGGCCTCAAGCAAGAAGAGATGGCGGGTAGGTGAAAGTGATTCATGCCACATAGAAGTGTTAAGAAATAATAGGATTTCTGACATCCAAGTGTTTTGAGGATTTGTGACATGTTACTGCAAGTGTTCGTCTTGTGACATGAAATGTTGCATGTTGGGATTTGATGGGATTGGGTTTGCAATACCTGCAGTGTTCAAATTGCAAAAAAAAAGTTTGATCACGACTTTTGTTGCCGTTATAAAAAATTTCCGGGCTTCATAATGTGGCAGTTCTTTATTTCTTTCCAAAACTGTGTTGATATCGTGCGCAGAGTGTGTCTCTGGTTCCTGCTGTGATCCATGCAGCAACCAGGCTCTTTTCATCATCTCAGAAAAGAAACAGTCAAAATTCAAATAAAAAAGTCTGGAATCCAAAGCTGCTGAACCTTCCCCACCCCCACAGATAACCTATGACCCTCATTTTCTTCAGAGACATTTTTCTGTGCTGGTGAACAGACCCTTGGTTTTGATATGTCATGATAGGTACAAGGGTTTTTGGCCACGCAAAAACGTGGCAGGTTTGAATTTACTTGATTGGAAATTGCCCCGTTTGTATCGTAGGACCTATCCCCTGATCTTGGTTCCAAAGATGGGTGTTGGTCGTTTGGGGATATTCACTCTTGGGGAACTGTAAGCTGGCCATAACCCTGGCAAAAAGACTGATCATCTGAAGTGATAAATGATCAACGTCAAAGTTCTTGCTGTTAAAAACATACCAAGACTCCATTGAATAAATATCCAGACTTGCGCATCGATATTGGCCAGAATAAATTTGAGGTGGGATGTTTTTAAACTCATGCAATATTGTTTTTTCATGCTATCTTGGCCTTTGTAATTTGTAATTTAAAATAATTTGCCCGGACACAGTCCTGCGCAAATCAGCAATTAACAGGTGAACACCCTTGTCATATCGAGAACAAGACAGTATGACAATAAAATCAACAAAGACAACTTAAGGGATCTACACAATGATAAATTGGTATGGTATCATGACTCATGTCTATGTAAGCCGAGGGGAAGACTGCCCTGCAACCCCATGCAAAATATTCTTCCGGAAGGTGCTCACACTCAAATCCTCACTTTTCCCAAAAATCTCTGCATTTAAAGAGTTCCACTCATTCACTGTTCTGACACTGAAAGAATACACTTTGTGGCTGTCATATGCAACAGAGCTGACATTTTTGTTGCAGTTATTGTTTTTGTATCATTTGCTAAATTTTCCAACTGTTTTTCTCATTTTGATAAATTGTTGTAGGTTGTTGATATTTCGAAGAGCAGCGTCTCGATGTTCGGCACCAAAGTTGAAGTCAAGTTAAAAAAGGCCGAACCGTGCACTTGGCCCGATTTGAGTCCAAGATCATCTGCATCGAAAAATAATGATTCCGGTGTAAAAACGAACAGTGCAAAGCCATTGGAGGACAACAGCCTAGAAGCAAAGAGCAACATTCCTATTGATCCAGTTGACTTAAGTGATCTGTAGTTGGAGTAGCAAATAATTATTATCTTATTCTGTTATACCGAGTGTTTGAAAGCTTCTGGTGAACCGATACAATGCCTTTTTTGCCGATTATACCGATTGCCACAATTTTTTTTTTTGTATTCTGATAAATGCTGATATCCCTGATAAATGCTGACATCCGATAAAAATATTTGCAATAACAGTTTTGTTGGCAAGTCCATTTGGAAGAATGGACGAGAAAAACGTTGGCATTTTGCAAACATCAGCTTCGATTGTGTTAACATTGCCTATTTAAAATTAAAATAATTAGGTAGGCATTCCAAATTTGTATTGATCAGCTGGGTTAGGTATTTGTATGATTCAAATATACCTGCTCCGCATTCAACACCTTCGTATGAAAGACATTCTCCTTACAGCATTCATTTGGAACTCAACTTAGCACTTGGCATTTGACCAGTTTACAGTGATGTTCAAACAACTTAAGCATTCAGCATGTTTCATCACTGCCCTCTTCATGAGGTTCATGTGCTCATTTGATTGGGCAGATAAAAGATAATGGATGTTATTGGAAATCCATTTTTCCTAGTAAAGAAAAAATTTGATAGCATTTTCTACCACTATCACTTGTTTACCCGAGCAATTCATATTTTTACCAATGTACAGGGGGTCTGCAGCCCTGGAAAACCAGGAACAGTCAGGGAATTTTACAATTTTGGAAAGGTCAGGGAATTTGTGAAAGTTCTCTGCAAGTCAGTGAATCAAATCCAATTTCTCTTTCTCCAGCAAATAAACGCTCGTGTCACTTTCGGACAGGGCTTAACTGGATTTCTTCATCTTCTTGAGGGCCTTGTTTTTCCAGGTTCTTTTCAAACATTTATTCTGGCCCTTAAATACACTGAGAGACGATGGGCAATGACAACTCAATGTCTGGAATTTTTGCAATTTCCATCTGGAAAACCTTTGAAAACTCAGGGGAAAAGGTGTCTGTCTGGCTGCAGATACCCTGAATGTGGTTAAATAAGCTGAATGCAGTGGTGTAGTTTGGTTCAACACCCACTGATGAGATTAAAGCAGTTGTCATTTAAACGTCTTGTGTTTCCTCTGCTGTTTTGTCTTCATTCATATCCTCACCTGTTTACTGGTATTATTTTCTCAGAATATTTCAAAATTTCTTTGCTATTATACTCCCCATGCGCTTTCTTGACCCAGTTAATTTAACCTTGTGTGTTGCTACTCCTTACCTCTCTATTTGTTGTATGCCTTGGGCTTTTGCTTTTTGGGTGTCCACTTGTTCAATGTGTGTGCCTGCTGGATACCTATTACCTTCACTTCTGTTCTCAATGGGTGTGTTTATGGGGACTCACACAGAAAAACAAAAAAGAATCAGTTTGATTTTGCTTTTGAAGAATGTTTAATTTATTTAGCTGCTTTCAAACAACAAATTAAAACGATGACATTATTGATTTAACGAAAACTTGATTTGATTTTATTAAAAGTGACTAGATCTTTTGCATCGTTAACTTTCTTGCCAAATTCCCCAGCAGTGACGGATTGCAGTTGTCTGTGAAAGAACATGACTCTGCGAAAACTAAGCCATTCACTCTCTGAGCTACCAACGAATGCAGTTTCTCTAACGAGTTCATGCTAGTTCCCGTGGATCACTTCATTCTTTCGTGGTCCTGCGAGTTAAAATGCTCATTGGGCATTTTCCTCGGATCAGGGGGAATGGTAAGAGATGATTATTTTTACACAGTAATTCAACATATAATTTTTCTGGCACCTTGGCAGTGACAAATCAATAATTTCATTTCAATTATGCCTTTTTCGCCTTCCACGAATTGTTGGTAATTTTGATGGTAACTTTTGGATTTTGATGGTAACTTTTGGAAAAATTCAGATGATCGAATATTAGATGCTAAAGAGGCAGTTAGCGTTCACCATCTAAATTAGGTGTTTGCTTTTTTCAATCTAAAAGATGAGCGATTTTGCCTCCTCAGAGCACGACTGAGAAGGAATCGTGACCACTGGACTGGGTTGCAATGATTCCTGAGTGTGACAACATACTCGTAAATCCGAAACAAATTAGAAAAAGCCGTATTCAAAACTAGTGACAAAAGAACCATGAATGGCAGATTAGTAATATTGATTAATGCAAATCCGAAACAAATTGGAAAAACCTGTATTCAATACTTGTGACAAATGAACCATGAATGACAGATTAATGATATTGATTAATGCAATGTGAGGATCCTCAAAAGGGTGCGAGAAGCATGCCGAGGTCGTCCGGTAAGGGATTTGCAAAGATGAAGGGGAGCCTGGACACCTCCCAATCCAAAATACAAATTGCAGTGCTTATCATCTGATTGAAACTAAATTTTACACACATTTGGTGTTGGTGTTGGGCAAAGTTTGTGAACAAAATTTCTCTCCTGTAACTTGAGTGGTTCCAATTATTCATGTTTTTGGTAAAGATCATTTAGCGGAACTTTGCACAATGGCCTGTTTTCAAGCGATATGACATATACTTCACTTTAGTTTTAGCCAAAAGGTGACAAAAAAGGTGCTGCAAGCCAGTTTTTCCTATTTTTTACCCAAAATTTTACAAATGGCAAATTTTTTAGATGGAATGCACTCAGGAAGATGAATGCAGCAAAAGTGGAAACAGAAAAATAATTTCTGCACGTGCACCCCGAACGGTATTTCACAAGTTGAAGACGAGCCGTTTCCCGTTCGTTACCTTACAAGAACAATTTGCGGTGTTTTGGTCCCACGGACGTGGACCTTTATCAAGTTGATGGTGAAGAAAGGACACCAACAGCCGATATATGCTATAATAGCAGTTCCACGTTCGTGGGACCGAAATGTCGCAAGTTGTTCTTGTAATCTAACGAACGGTAAAAGGCTTTATAAGGGGGGGCACCCTAGCGGACCAACTTCGGTGTTTGTAAACCGATTTTACTGAAATTTGGAGGGCATAATTAGCCTCTTGAAAGGAATGTCTGTGCAAAAATTTCAATGCTGTACCTCACCTGGTTCCCGAGAACGAGATATCCAAAAAATAAGATGAAACATCAGCGCGATCTTTGGGATAGTCTAACTGAAAGGCCAGAACCAATTTTGCAACAGAAATATATGTTTCTAGACCAAAAAATGCACAAAAAGTGACTGACAGAGCCCAAATTTTAAAATTTTCCCTCTTAAGGTAGTGTTTTTTCTGTAAAAAGGTGACACGTGGTAAAAACAACAACCCTTGTACAATGAGATGCTATTTGATGGCAAAGGGTGAAAAAAAATAAGAAATCCGGCTCTGTCAGGAAACTCAGCACACTTTTTTTACATAGGCTTGCCAATTTTCACCTTTCTGGCCCTCAAAATGGCAGATATATGCTGTTTGTAAGTCTGTTTTTGCACCGGAAATCAAAATGCAAGAAAAACGGGGTTTTCGAACAGTCTTTTTTTAAGGGAAATGGGAAAAAGCAGTGTGCGAATTTGCATCGCATGCTAAAATTTGCTCTTGTGAAGCCATTTCTCTACAGATTTTGCTCATTTTAGGACCAAAATCCTAAGAAAACATCACAGAATCAGGAGGGAAAGCAAACTACAAAATGAGAAATTTTAATTTTTTTCACCATTTAGTAGGGTGGCCCCCTTTATATGTATTCAATTTGGGAAAAATAACTCCCCATTTCCAAGATATGACTCCCAAAAATGTCGATTGCCATGGCAACAGAGTTCTATGGGGGGCTTTGGTGATTCTGACAGGAATGTTGGTGTTTTTGTGATGACACTGAGGCAGCCAAAATAAGATGGCTTTTTCGAATTCACCAGAAGCCTGGCCTGGGTGTGAAAAAGTGGGAAGAGATTAAAATTGAGATGGCGTTTTCCAATTCACCAGAGGCCTTTTTACAGAAACTCAACGTCATGAAGGTTCTCGAGTGAAACTTCACTTGAACTTTTGCATTCACCACAAATCCTAATCAAAGACTCGTCGAAGATCCTTCTTTCCGCTGAGAAAGTTTTTTAACGAGATTTATTCCTGTGGCAATACAAGCATAAAGTGGCCTTTTTTACGAAAATACCCCGTTCAGGTTTTGTGGGCCCTCAAAGGTCCCAAATGGCCCCAAGATGAGGTGGTGTTTTTAAATTTACCGAATTTATCCTTCATGCAATACGAATGCAACCAAAAACAGGATGATCTATCTTTTTCGAGAAGTGACCCCAAATCAGGTTTTATGGGCCCTCAGAGGCCACAAAATCCATCTCAGAGAACTTTTTGATCAATTAGAATTTTACCTCGCATGGGGTCATTCGGGGGATCCGAAAATTTGACTGCTCATAAAATCTGAACGATGCATCTTTAAAAACGGCCATCGTTGTATATTTGTCTCTGTTGTGACGAGGAAATAATATGGTGAATTTGTAAACTCCATTTCAATTTTTGCTTTTCCATCCCTTGTGGGCCATTCTGGGGACCTTTGGGGCCCATCAGACCAGAATGGGCCATTTTCCGAAGAAAGGAAATTCTCGTTATGTTTTGTTTGTCTCGGAACACCTTGCATAAATATGGACAAATTGCAAGAATTATTCCCTTAAAGTTTAATTATTCCCTTGATAAAAAGCAATAATTATTCCCTAAAAAGCAACACTCGTAATTCCCTTTTAAGTTTAATTTTCCCCAATAAAACAATATTCCCTTGGAGATTAATTATTCCCTCAATAAAAGCAATAATTATTCCATTTAAGTGCCTAAAAGAAATTATTTCGTTTTGGGAAATGAAAAGCTGTGAGAAGGATGTTTCCAGGTTTGAGAATTTTTGTGTCATGGTTTGTGAGTTTTTTTCCACGAGAGGTGCCATTCATTATTCATTTTCTCTCATGTGTTTCTGCTGGTCCAGGACTCTTCTGCTTATCAGCCAGGAAATCGTCAAGTAATTTTGACAAACAAATAATCGAGGTATTTTAAGAATTTTATCAAATAATGCCAAACCATATTTGTGTGGAATGCATACTGCTTTAAAAATTGAGGTGGACAAACACACTTTATGCTCGTTTCATTATGTTTTTAGTTCAACATTTTGATGTTTTTTTTTTCAGGCAATGTGTTGTGAAGGATGAGCCTGGAATCAGAACCTGATGGTGAATTTTTTTTTTTTTTTTAATGGCGATAAATACAATAACATGATAATTTTAGACGACACCTTCCTGTGACATCCAGCCAGTCAAAAATTATCAACAACAGCATATTGCACAGACAAATAGGTACCGGAGAAAATTACAGGTAGTTGTGTTACAGCAATGTTGCCAGGCATGAATGTTGGATGACATCAAGCCATCAGTTTTGATTGCCAAAATCATTTTTGCTTCCAAACTCACACTCCAGATGTGGCCGTCAACTGCTTGCACAACATTTGTCAAGGTTTTCTCGCTTCCTTATTCCTGCACATGCACCACGAATGGGAATTTCTGGAAACATATTATTTAAAAAACACAAGAAAATGGCTAACAGCTTTTCTCCAAACGAACGGAAAAATGTGAAAACACTTCGCATTTCTCCAAATGAACAGA
>JASGXE010006864.1:0-19547 GCA_030068105.1 Sinentomon sp. SZTP_YWyxl | reverse complement strand
CACTGTAACAATCACAACACATAAAAATTACGCTATGCATAGAAAACAATATAATAAAACGTCAGAGCATCAAGTTTTGGACAGAGCTAAACAATAACTGGCGTCCGGGTCACGGTGCGAGACATGCGAGCAATGGCATTGGTAATGAACGTAGAGACAGCGGGAAGGCCATTCCAGTCGGTAATTGATCGAGTGAAAAAAGAATAGTATAGAATATTTTTCTTGCAGAATGGCAGAGCGAAACTTAGACCATTGTCTGTCCTTCTTTGAATGGGCTTTATGCTGTAAGGAATTGGAAGAGGAAAATCAATAGGTGTTGCTATGGGTGGGATAACGTCCGATACATTCTCAGTTTATCGGCCGTATTCCCCATTGCAACTCACTCTCAGGATTCAACTCATTTGCCATTTCAAAAAAAGATGAATCCTTCGCAACAATGGAAGAGGAAGGAACGTTTTGCATAGAAATGAAAATTTTCGCAACACAAATCTGTCAACTACACCTCATTCCATTTGAAGATATAAACTGAGAATGCTTCTCACTTTTCCATTCAAACATTCAGCGAAACTTTGAATTCTGTGCCGAATTCCCAGTTCTCTATTGGCTTTTCATTGTTGCAGGAATTCTGGCTACCCTCTAAGCATACTTGTGAGCATTCTCAACCTATATCTTCAAGTGGAATGAGCTGTAGATTAGCGCATCAATCTAATTGCGTGTGAGTGATAATGGGAAAAAACGTCCATTTATTTTTGAATTATTTAAGAAGCGACATTTGTGGTGCACCCTGTACGTGTGGTTATAAAGGATCGGTTAAGTTTTGTCAATGATATTTAGAGAAGTATATAGTAGCAAGAAAAAGTTAAATTCCTATTTGGAAGATGAAATGCTGCTGTGGCACTGTCCGAAAAATAAGGTCCCTCGGGGATAATATTTTCATCTATTTTTAACACTGCGAAATTCTTGTCACGGATTTAGGAGGAAATAGAGAATTATATCCTCGTATAGATAGGCTCAGAGATGATCAAATTAAAAACTTTTCCTGTCCACAAAAGAAACCTATAGGTTCCACGTCTCTATTCTTGTGCAATTCTTTATCCGTTGAAAGAATGTTGGGATTCCTATCGCAAGAATACCAGCTCTGGTGTTTAAGGCAATTTCTGTTGGGAAAATGGAGAATCATGTCTATACGAGGCAAGATCGGATTTTTTCATGGAAAAGTTTGGCCTCATGCCATGACATTCATGAAATGAAAGAAGGAATATTTTGCTCTTAAAAGTTAAAAGGCTCATGTCATAGAATTCGAAGAATGAAAGGATATTTTGCCTGGAATAGTTGAATAGGATCATGACGTAATGGCATTCGAAAGAGGAAGTCATGTTTGGCTTGAAAACGTTTGTGTTCATTAGCTTCGCTTCTTATGCTTATGTCATGATATTCGAATGTCGAAGGAATATTTTGCTTGTAAACGATTGTCACGTCATTCGAAGCATGCTGGAGTGTTTTCTTGAAAATGTTTGGGCTCTTACGTCATTGCATTCCAAGTCTGTAAGAATATTTTTCTTGGAAAAGTTTGCGGCATCACGCTTGGAATCATGGAATCATGCTGCATGCTTGGGATCATGGAATGTTTTTCTTGCAAAAGATTTGACTCATGTCATGGCATTCGAAATATGCATGAATATTTTTCTTGAAAATTTCAGGCTCACGCCGTGGCATTCGAAGTATGCAGGAATGTTTTTTTGAAAAGGGTGTCTTATAGTATTCAAAGCATGCAGGAATGTTTTTTTTTCTTGAAAAAATTTGGGCTCATACGTCACGACATTCCAAGTCTGCACCGGAATGTTTTTCTTTCTTGGAAAAGTTTGGCCTCAAACGTCATGGTATTCGAAGCACTATGCAGGAATGTTTTTGTTGCAAAAGAATTGGCTCATGTCATGACATTTGCACCGGAATGTTTTTCTTGACAAAGTTTAGGCTCATGTCGTGGCATTCGGAGTAAGCTACAATGTTTTTTGGAAACGTTTAAACGAAGTCATGGCATTCGAAGCATGCAGGAATGTTTTCTTTGCAAAAGGACTCCAAACCCCTCTGAACGTCCCTGCTCACTGTTTAATTTTTGTATCTCAGATGATTATATCGGCGATGGCATTGTTTTTCGCTGATCCGAGAGGAACGAAAGAGGGAAAAGCAGGGCTCGAAACAGGTCGCAGCAGGAGGATAGAGGCCACTGCATAAACGGAGTACAGGTTTAATTTATTTTTAGAAAGAAAAGCAGCAGATCAGAATGTCATCATCGAGAGCTTGTCGCCTGATTTATTTATTATTTATTTATTTATTATTTGTTTATTTATTATTTAGAGAACTTGTCATCAAGTTCAATTTTTTTGAATGGGTCCTTTGTCGACTTCATTTTGATCTTAAAAATCTTTTTTCTTAATGACATTTTTTAAATGGCCCTCATACATACCGTTTACTAATTCTGCTTTGCACAGGCACGTGACATTTTACACGTTTTCAATTATGCCTTGGGAAAAACTTCTAAAAATGTCTGACCGAATAATCTTCATTTTAAAATGTCCGTACATAAACGCTGTCATCAGCAAAGCGAAGCCTAAATAGGGTGTATCCTTCGAAATTTTGACGAGCTTCAGTCAGTCGGAAATCATGTTTAGGTCACATTGGTGATTCCCGTTCTTGAATACGGCTGTGCAGTGTGGAACCCTTTGAAAAGAAGGCAAATCAATGCCCCGAAAAGAGTTCAGGGAAGAGTGGATCGTGCAATTACTGGCAAATATGCGAGAACGTTAAGTCAAGTGCAATATTCACCGACTTGAATCTTTCCACTCTACAGAGCCGACGACTGTTTTGTCCGACGTTTTGTCATTTGCTGAGAGATATTATTTGGGCAATGTTGACTTCCCGCTACCATGAGTGCACTGCAAGCTGTAAACAACTCAGAGACGGACAGGCAATTGCATAACTTTAACCATGCCTATAAGCAAGCGATATTTGTAATTTGTAATTTGTAAATCATCACTGTCAATTTATAAAAAATAAAAACAAAAGGTTAAAATGCAGCTAAAAGAGACAATGTGGGACAAAAAGAGAGAAGACATCGTGTTAGGACACATAGAGATAAGCCGAACTGGATGGCAGAGAGTTCCAGTCCCGGGAGGTCCGCGTAAAGAAGCCGTTGAAATGGGGCGAGAAGGAGCTAAATGGGAAGTGAACGTGGCGATAATGCCGAGTGCGCCTGGGCGGAGAATCAAGTAGGGTAAACGTTGAAGGGAGACTAATTAAGACTTTAGAATAAATTACGTCATGGAAGAGCTGCAGACGTCTGTGAAGGCGTCTTGATGAAAGTGATGGCATGCAAATTTGGATATGTTCTCGCACAACTCTTTCTTCCCCAAACAATCCTGGCCCAGCATTCCATCCCACCTCACTTCCAACACTTGTGAAGGCTGTTATGCATGAACGCAAAAATCAGCAGGCCATGATTAAGTTCACTGCATTTTTGCGTATTCGATTTTTGAATTTTTGAATAATTGATTATGCTGTTTTTTGCTTGACATTGTGTGCGTTTGTTTACGCAGCGCCATACCCCTGCAGCTGCTTTAGAAAAAATAACAAAATCGCTGTGGCGGATTGAAAACGATTATATGATAATCCAGTGTTCACATGGCTGGATTTTTGCGAGGAAATGCACCCGACATGCTGGAGCCCCCAGGGAAAAAGGCCACGTGAAGCCGAACCAGGTGGGTTGTCCGACATGCGAATATTGTGTTCCCCCAAAGCTCATCGCACACAGAATCAGCGGCAACATGCGCCCCAAAACACATCAGACATTCGTGGTGTGTCGTGTGAAACTCTGTCGAGCCGTTGAAGTCGGTGAGTTCATTTGTTTCTGCCGGACTGTTGAAAAATCTTTGGAGGGTTTTGGCGGACACTGTAGACACGTTTTCGGACAGGGCTGGATTTCGTAAACCAATCATCCCTGATGGCGGATTCAGAACAGTTTCATAAAACTCAATAAAGCTGACGGAATATGTCAGCCCAACACCCGAATCCCTGAGGCGTCATTTCAGGTTTTCATAAGTGGACATTTATCAGGAAAGGATCTAGGCACAGCCCAGTGGGGGGATCCGCGGCAGAGTCCCTTAAGTCATTGGAGTCTGGGGCGGAACCCCATCTGGATTTCACCGAGCGGATCCTCTGGCAGGGCTCTGTGGGTCTCCGCCCCCAAAAGGTGAATTTGAAATAGAGAAATGTTGAAATTCAAGGTTCATTTTGGGTGCAATTTGGGTGAATTCGTATTCAGTGGCCAGATTTCCGACCAGGGCGCGACAAGAGCATAACCCATCAGGGGAGGAAGTGAACCGCTGTGGGTATTTCTCGGCAGGGGCAATCGCCCCCTACTCCCAAAATGAACCCATGCAAAAGTCACAAACCTATTTCAAAAATTAAATCGGTTAGATTTGAAAGGCTGTAAGTCCATTTTGATAGTTGAGGGTCAGGCGCAATATCGAACTGACCATATGAACACCCCAGTTTATAAGCAGAATGAAATATGTCCCGTATGTGGGGCAAAGTACAGATAGGTTTGAACATAGAGATATCTTCCTCTGAGGTTCTCTTTTGGCGAGCGCGATATAGCGCCGTTCGACCACCAAAATATGTTGTTGTTTTGACCTTTTGAATCTGACCGATTAAATCGTGGATCGGAACACCTTTCTTTCTGGTTTTCCATTTGTTTAACTAAGAATTCCTGGGCATGGATAGCCATTTACATACAACAGCATTCAAATCGTGGTGTAGGTTGGGAGTTGGGCGCGGAAATTACAATTACAAATTTTAACTGAAAATGTGTAAACCCTTTCCCCACATCTCGGCAGATCTCATCCCTTTTAAAACGCCACCTCACCAATCTGCAGGTTCTCCCACTCGAGCCGAATTATGCAGCTCTCCCGCCGACCCTTCAAACTAACTGGTCATGCACTCATCATGCTGCCCCTCAACTCCCACGCTCGCCCTCTCCTCTCTTCCCCTCTCTCTCGCTTTGCCGTATCTATCACCAGCGCCTTTTTATTCTCTCTCTTACTTTTCTCCTATACCCTCCTCTCTTCCCTCCTCTCTCCCACCTCCTCCACTCCCCCCCCCTCTCCTCTCTCTCTCTCTCTCTCTCTCTCTCTCTCTCTCTCTCTCTCTCTCTCTCTCTCTCTCTCACACCTTTACACTTTATTAGTCTCCGCATTTCTCTCCCCTTCTCTCCTTCACAAGATGGCAGTCGTGTCGCTTTGTCGTATAATTCAAATCTGCCATTGACACCTGTTTAGTTTAACAAACAAAATTAGAAAACGCTGTTCCATTTCTTCAGCAAAACTGGTTTAAGAAACACGCCGAGGGGTGGGTCACAGGGGTCGTGGGAGTCGCGGAAGTCGCGGGAGCAGTGGCTTTTGGAGGTGGTCTGCAACACCGACTGCGATAAAGATTTAATTTGGATTCGGAGCGTACCTACTTACAGATGCAAATAACTAGAGTTTGGGGAGTTACTGGGCCAGAGACTGGGCAGTGGCGGATCTATTCTTTTTCGGAGGTGCTGCACTTTGACGCCCTTCTGGTGCGGGGTCTTAGGAAGATCCACAGTAGGGTTCCACAGTTGGGTTCCACAGTTGGGTTCCACAGTAGATCTGCTTTTTGGTGCAAAATTGCATGTTTTCCCCAAAGGTGTTCAGAACTCAATAATTTTGCCCCGCTTGGAGGTGACCCCATCTGCCCCCGCTGAATTTGCCACTGGTCACTGGCATGATCAAGCAAGGCACAAATGTATCCTGGAAAGCATGACGCTTCGAAACGTCTGCAGTGGAGTGGAGCGACTTCAGTAGAGGAGAGGCCCTCAGTTCCGCATTTCACCACTGTGTCGTTGCAATCGCTCTGTGGCGTGATTTTACACCGATCGAGTTGCGCTCCCCCACGAATACAGTTACTGCATTCTGGAAGCCATGCCGCTTCGAGCTGGCACTAGTGAGGTGGGAGGGAAGCTCAATGGGCGTGGCGCCACCGCCAATGGCGGCGAGCGGTGGAACTACTGCCCACTCCTGTTGAGTTTCTCACCCACTCCATTATTTTCGGCTGAATCGACATGCCTTAAAAATGCAGGTTTTTTGAATTCACCGTTGTCCTGTGGACGAAATGAGCATTTGAGGACACACATCATATCAGGGGATGTCATTTTAGGCGCCCCATGGTTGTTGAGCCTGGGAGATTTATGCTATGAGCATATTGCAACTCTGTCAGTTTGCCTTGTTTGCTATGAACACTGTTTTGCTCAAACCATTCTCAAGGCCACTCACAGTTTTTGAGCCGTTCACAACCAAGGTTGGTGAGATACACGAGAGTTTGACCGCGGCTTTCGTGCATTTGAAAATCAACGAATTGGTCACTTCAATTATTGGTCCCCACTCGCTGAAGTGGCGAAGGTGGTATTGCGCATGGACGTATCAAATTCAGCGTTTTGAGCATAGGACATGCGAGGTCATGGTGCGACATTAGATTGGCTCTCACTATACTCGAAATTTGAGGTTTCCGGTAGGAACACCTTTTTAAGCATCACCGCATTCGATGGAAGTATTTCTGTCATAACGTTTTTGAAACACGAATTTTATTCTTTGATCACGATTTTCTTGTCACAAATTCGGAACACAAGCGATTTGGAACTATCTATGTGCTCCAAATAGCGATGTGTTCCAAATTTGTGACAGGAAATATCGTTCCAGATCACATTTCGCGTTCCAGAAACGCACAGAAAAGAACACTTCCGTCTAAGCCCGTGTTAAAAAGGTGTTCCAGAGGTGTTTCAAACAGAAACCTCCTAGAATGTATAGTGGCGGCGGAACTAATGTACCCATACAGGCAAAAATTGCGTCAGGGAAAAAATTCAATAGGGAAAAAAACAGGGAAGAAAATACATTTCAACAGGCAAAAAAATATATGCTGCAGAAATTGAATATCCTCTCAAGCTAGGTCAAAATCTGACACCCGTAGAAAGCTTTGATGCTTTAATTTCTACCGCCTGCACAAAAGCAAAAGGAAATCAAAAGTTTCGGAGGCAACAGTTAAATGGGAAAAAACACATTCTCTGGGTACATGAATTCCGCCGCAACCATACGAGTACGTCTGAAACTTGACTTTATGCCGCAGTTCTTGCATTTTTCATAACAATGAAGGAGTGTCAACAATGAACAGCATTGTGCACAGAAACCAAATTTCTAAAGCACCAGTCCATCCGCAGAATTGACTATTGAGTCTCAGTCGAGTCGTTCAGAAAAACAGAGTCAAAAGTTGCAACAACAGGAGCACAACGAAAGGAAATAGTTGCGTACCCCTGATGAAGTTAATAATCCAGATTAATAATCCTTCCAGTCTTTTTCACGTGCTTTTTTCCCCAAGGTGGATGAAGTTAGTGTTAGGCCGCTGCGGAATAATATAAGGAAACGGATGCTAGCCAAGCAAGGTGGGATCAGAAGGAAACGACAATAAGGAAATGCGGGAAAGGATGCAAAAAACAGCCTGCACTCATTCAACGAAAGGGCGGTCGCCGTTGGGTGAGTGAGGAAAGGAGGCAAGAAAAGGTACTTGGACAGGGAGGATGTGCGCACTTGGCGCCATTTTGGGGAGCAAGGGGGAACTGCCCCTTGACGAGAAATGCCCCAACGGATCGTTTGCCCCCTGGCTTGTGCTGTTGGCTCGCCCTATGGTCGAATATTCGTCTCCGGAACACGAATATTACACCCAAAATTAGCCCTAAATTTCAAAATTTCTGCGGCTTCTGGAGGCTCCGCCCACCAGACTCCCCACACAAACTGAGATGGATGTATTCCTGTCGGAACATTTTTTGGAACACGCAATGTGTTATTGGAACTGCCACAAATTTAGAACACACATTTACGCGTTTTGAAGTGTTCCACATTGCTCATGTGTTCCCGTGTTCCAAAATATCCCGAAAAGAATACTTCAATCTACGCCTGCGTGTTATGAAAGGTGTTTCAAACGGAAGACTAAAATTTACAGTGTACCATTCTGCGTACGTTTTGTCTATTCTTTTTCAGAGATAGTTCTCAGTTTGCGCTATTGTCGCACTTGCAAGCGTCGGAAATGTGTCTTTTTCAATTACTTCCGTTGACGCAAGTGTGTCAAATGAGAACAATGCATGCGCGAATTCTGATATTGAGAAGAAATCACTTCACGGCAAGAGCAAAAAAGAGGAGGGGAATAATTATGGGGATCCACAGAAAGCTTGTCCTTTTGGAGCACAAAATATCAAAGGACGATGTCAAACCCATAAATATTAGATGAGAGTTTGCCTTTTAACCACACCTGATCGTATCCTAATTCGAGCTCACACGACCTTTAACACATGCATGCAAATTAGGGTTGCAGTTTGGAATACCTGCCGACATCTGAAAAAAGCTGAACTGGACGAGTTTTCAGACACGCTCAAGTTGACCAAATAGGATATAGGAAGGCGAGAACGAGGTGGGTAGGATATAGAATAGGCTTGGAAAGGTGTGTTGGGATAGGTCAGGTTATGTTTGGTTTAGTTAGCTTTTAGTATAGCACAGGGCAATGGTGATAACTCGTTCAGTTCAATGTCTTCTATGTCGCCAGATAATCCGAACTGTTACCCAAATTAGTTGTCGAAGGCTCTCTCTAAACAGAAAAATTTGAGCAATTTAATTCCTCAAAATGAAAAAATGCAATGTTTTCATGTTTAAAAAATCAAAGAGTTTAAAATTAAAAATTAAAAATTTTCAGAACTCCATCATCAAATCAATATTCAAAATTCCAAAAGAATTTTGGAGTATTTTTTTGGAATTTTGTATGTTGTTTTGATTGTTAAATTAAGAAAATCAAAAAATTTTCAAAACGAAACTCAAAACAAAATTCAAAACTCCAAAAGAATACCTCAAAATTACGTGTTATAAAACATCAAATTGCGCACTGATGCATTTCGGAATTCAATGGAGAAAAGGTGGTGGGGACACACGAACAAGGCATGAAGTCGAATCAGGGACGGAGTGTACTCGTAGAATAATGGAAAGAAAAAAACATGGTGAACACTGAATGGGGAAGTCGAGAGAGGAAATTCGCAATGAAATTCTCAAGATCATGCTTTTTCGATAAAATTCTCAAGGAGAGTCACAGGCGTCTTCCCACAGGACAAAGGTGCGGTGAGCCCCTTCCATATTTTTCCACTTTCTTTCGTCATGGTATTTTGGCCTGCATTCTTTCAACGGTTGCAAAATTGAAATTCAAAAATGATATTTTCCACACAATCAATTTCGTCTGGATATGCATGTAACTGGTTGTTGGTGTGGCCCCATGAGAGTTGTAGGGGCATCACGTGAGGGGCTTCAGGGCTCCTCAAGGATAGTAGTGGCTGCTCTTTCTTGCAGCCATACCCGCCTAGCATCGCAGGGCCCACCGAAGCAGAACAAATCCTAATAGGAGCCAGGCGTGCGAACAGTGAAAAAGCGGAAGCGTATCATTGTTCGCTGAAATAGAGAAAACGGGGAATTCTTTCCAGGAAGCAGATTTTTCTCCCTCAACACTCCAAACACGAAGTTCAGTTTGGAACACTATATTTTAACATGGGCGAAGAGAATAGGAAGTGTTCTTTTAGGAACACTTGGTCTCTTATTGGAACACACTGAGTGTTCCATTGGAACACTCAGTGTGTTCCAATAGGTTTTCCAAATGTGTTCAAAAATAAATAAATTGAACACTTAAGGTGTTCCAATGGAATACTAAAGGTGTTCCATATCTCATGTGTTCCAAATCTGTGACAGGAATGTCACAGATTTGGAACACCCAGTGTGTTCCTGGAACACACTGAGTGTTCCATAAATGTTCCTAAAAGAACACCTCCAATCTAAGCCCATGTTAAAACATGGTGTTCCAAACTGAACTTCTTGTTTAGAAGCCTTCGTTGGCGACTTGACTACAGTAAAGGACCAATTAATTATCGGCAGTGGCATATTAATGGCAATTTTCGTTTATTTTCCTGTAATGATAACGGCACGTTAACTTGTAACACTCAGCTTCGGTAAAAAAACCTGCGAAATGCCCCCTTTGTGGACGGACACAAAGTCGCAGCTCTTTTGTGTGTCGGACGCTGAAGCGAAAGTTGTAAACCTGGGGTAGCGGCGCCTTTGATGGAACATCCAATTCGCCACACTTCAAACTCCAAATTCCAACAGGCCTGCTTGCTGGTTGTGGAAGAACTATGGAACAACTTGAGAAAATTCATTTTCAGAATTTAATTTTCAGAATACTGCTCCCCTGTCGAAGAGTATATTTTACGCAGAATTTCGCCAGAGGGCAACTGCATAAACTAGGTGTGTCGTATCTCAGTTGCAAGACCCACGCTCTCTACACAGGGCTCGCCAAATATCATCGAACGCAGGAGAAATTTCAAAGATCAGGTGAATGCAGGGACCGTCAAATTTCAGCAGTGGTTGATGCAGTTTCACGCTTTGCACGAAAGTCATGATGTTTTGGATGCATGTTGACGCTGATTCCAATATGGCCCCTGATTTAATGATGAATAACTCCCATATGATCGATTAGTCATGGCGAGCCGTGTATCCTCTTTATAAGCCCTATGCACCATGCGTCGTATTACGCGTAACAAATGCTAGTTTGCATAATTGGACTGGGACCTGTTGTACGTCTTGTGCGTGCCAAAGCATCCCCTCCCGGTTCCCATAATAATGAGTTTCTCATAATTGTGCGTTTCCCATAATTCTACTTGGTTGGGATGCCTCTCGCTCACTTCGCAGTTGTGGAGTGTCGACGGGAACAAAATCGCAAATTCTCGTAAAAACTTCAAAAACTTCAGTGTAAACCCGCCATGTACTCCAAAGCAAATACTCAACCGAACGTACCGTCCATTTTTTAATGTTCAGGCGTTTCAAAAGTCAGTTGACAACCCCACTGATTTCGGTTGTGCAATATTCCTTGAGTTGCTATTTCTCCAATTTTCACATCCAAATTGGGTTATGTGCTCTCACCGCAAGCATTGCACGCATAATAAAAGAAGTGCGACATCTAAGTTCTCGCAATATTCAAATATGAAATTTCGAGTGTTAGACTTTTTTTAACTGCAATAGGGCAGTGTCGATAAATTGTGGTGCTATAACAAAGGCGGGAAATCAGTTGAGCTCCAATTCCAGCGTTTGCTGTGGAGGAAGGTGAACGTTTTGTAAGTTACGACCATGCGAAAGCTGATCTTCTAAACAATCCTAAGAAATTTGGCACAGTAGTCTCAGAGTCGGAAACATGTTACCAATGGAAGAGCGTAGGAAAACGGTAATGGAATCAAACGAGAAATTATATTGATCTTGTTTAGCCCTGCTCGCAGGGTAGATTTAGGCCTGCCGAATTAGTTCCAAAAATTGCACACAAAAAATAGCAGAACTCATGCAATGGACAAATTGACAAGAAACAATAAACGATGTGCAAATGCGAAAATGCTTGCATCATAAAAATTGCAAAACGTTAACGTTATCTGCGATGACAGCCAAATCAGGAAAAATATTCATAAAAATATCAAAACTGCCAGCGTGGAACTTTGCTGTGCTGCGAGATCACGTTGCTTGCGCTTTTCACTTCCACTCGGACCGCACACGAAAGCTGCCACGCTTCAGACACGCTTCAGACACGCTTCTAGTCAATTCTTGCTGTGATACGTGATAACCTGGTTGTTTTTAATCTGTTTCATTGATTGCGTCTTTTCATCTCCCTTCATCATTTCTTTTATCTGGATTTATTTTCATCTCCTTAATGGAGGTAAGTTAAGTGCCATATTGTTGTGTGCAATAAGTACAATGTCAAATGTGAAGTTGAAACGAATTTCGTCCTTGGAAGGGTGGGAAGATCTTGTCGAAAACCGAGTGAGATTATTTTAGAGAGTGAAGCTGAGGAAGTTTTATCAGTGAATTTTGGCTTTTCAAGTTTTCACGATGACTCTTTTCCAAGTTCAAAGAACAACTTCCGTGTTTGTTGTGGGTTTTCCCGAAAAGTGGGAGAAATATTGTGAGAACGTCGTGTGAGAAGGTTCGGAAGAGAATTGTGATTAAGAAGTTTAGTTTGGGAGAATGTTTATGAGAAAATTAAAGAAATTTCTGGAATAGGATTTGAAGAGTTGAGAACAGATTTTTGGGGAAGAGAGTTAAAGTGAGGAAATTAAAACACATTCAAAAGTTCTCATGAACTTTTGAAGATTTGATCATTGGAAAAACATTTAAACCCTTTTGGGGGAAGGAGTTTAGGGGGTTTTAGACGCTGAATTCCATTGTGTCTTTTCTCTGATTTTTTCTTAGCTCCGGATACTGGGCTGTCACCCACTAAGATCAACATCGAAGGCCAGGAGACGTAGACGAAACCAAATATCCTAAAAAGGATCTCGGGAGAGCAGGAATAGTTGTTGCAGAAGGTTCAGATCCTCTGCTGATCTCCGAAAGTTAAGTTCCTTCACCCATTTCTACAAATCAAATTTTGGCACTAGCTTGGTGCAATAATCTCCATTTTGCGAGAGTTTCATTTCCTGTTAGAGAATGTGGAATGACCGTGCAGAAATGGACCGGGTTCACAAAAGTGTTCTTCGCCTGGTGGATCTTTGTGGGAAATGATTGTGTTTTGGCTTCTTCGCTTAATTCTGATGATAACTCATGCATTTGTCATTTTTTAATGTTTTATTGAATGAAGCGTTTTATCATTCTTGAATCACTTACAATAAAGCCGATTTTATCCGAGTGGAAATGTCATTCTGAAAAAAGTAAAAACATGTCATTGAGAAAATAAACGAAGGACAAAAGATAAAACACCGGGTATTTTTTCTTTCTCCTTTCGAAGTCTGGTCACTTTATTCTTGGATTTATTCCAGGGTTAACCGTTGTACTATACGTTAAAATGAGGGCTGCAGGAAGCAGACAAAAATAAAATCTGATCTGCATGCAGTTAGAAATGAAAGTTTTCCAACACTGCGTTCATAAGATCAATGAACTCTGTTTTGGTGAATGGATAGAACCTCATGCGTTGAACAATTGTTAAAATTGTTAAAACATTTCAATCAGACGCTGCATTACGAAGTGTAACTTACATCCGGATCGTGAGTTGCCGTTTCTGTAAGAAATTGTTTCATAAAAGCTAACCAGACCTGACCCCACACCTTAACTGCTTACAGCTTGTTGTCAACCTACTGATCGGTGTCCGCCTATTGCTTGTTGTCAACCTCTGCTTGGTATCCGCCTTGGTATCCGATCAGCAAAATGTCACAAGAGTCCGCGTATCGCATGTAGCGCTGCTGATTCCGAAAAAGTTTAATTTCGATATTGTTTTATTTAGGCGAGCTTGCAAGCCCTTTACTGGTAGCTTCTGCATTCATTGTGTACACGATTGCAGCCGAACGCAACATCCAATCTTAACCAAATTTGGCAGGAAATAGTGTCCGGCGAATGTCTTGGATGAGTTCGAAGATGGGCATTTTCGTTCAACCCCTTCGACTGTGAATGGGGTGCGAACCCCCCGAAAGAAAAACGTTATTTGCAGCGGTTCGCAACGTCCAATTTTAACCAAATTTGGCAGGAAATAGTGTGCAGCGAATGTTTTGGACGAGTTCTAAGGTGGGCATTTTCATTCAACCCCTTCGACTGTGAATGGGGTGCGAACCCCCGAACGAAAAGCGTTATTTGCAGCGGCACGCAACGTCCAATTTTAACCAAATTTGGCAGGAAGTAGTGTGCAGCAAATGTCTTGGATGAGTTCGAAGATGGGCATTTTCGTTAAACCCCTTCGACTGTGAATGGGGTGCGAACCACCCGATAGAAAAACGTTATTTGCAGCGGCAGGCAAAGTCCAATTTTAACCAAATTTGGCAGGAAGTAGTGTGCAGCGAGTTTCTTGGGTGAGTTCGAAGATGGGCATTTTCGTTCAACCCCTTCGACTGCAAATGGGGTGCAAACCCCCCGAAAGAAAAACGTAATTTGCAGCGCGGCATGCAACGTCCAATTTTAACCAAATTTGGCAGGAAGTAGTGCGCAGCGAATGTCTTGGACGAGTTCAAAGATGGGCATTTTCGTTCAACCCCTTCGACTGTGAAGGGGGTGTGAACCCCCAGAACGAAAAACGTTATTTGCAGTGGCACGCAACGTCCAATTTTAACCAAATTTGAGAGAAAGTGGTGTCCGGAAAATATCTTATGGCTGAATTCGGAGATTGGAATTTTCGTTCAACCCCTTCGACTATAAATGGGGTGCGAACTCCCCGAAACAAAAAAGTGATTTGGACCGGAACGCAGCGTCGAACTTTAACCAAACTTGGCACGCAGCAAAATCCGGTAAATGTCTAGTCTGGGTACGAAGATGGGAATTTTCGTTCAAGCCCTTCGAGTGTTTGTGGGGGGCGAACCCCCCGAAACAAAAACGTTGGCCAAAATTGACTAAAAACCGTGAAGTTTCCGGCAAATATGTTGCCTGAGTACGAAGATGGAAATTTTCGCTCGACCACTTTGAGTGTAAATTGGGTGCGAACCTCCCGAAACAAAAAAGTGAATAAAAGCGGAACGCAATTCAAACCAAAATTGGCATGATGTCGTGTCCGGCAAATATCTTGGCTGAGTGCGCAGATGAGAATTCTCGCTCAACCCCTTTGAGTGTAAATGGGGTGCGAACCCCCCGAAACAAAAAAGTTATTTGCGACGTCCAATTTTACCAAAATTTGGCGCAAGGTATCCGGCAAATGTCTTGGCTGAGTACAAAGATGGAAATTTTCGCTCGACCACTTTGAGTGTAAATGAGGTGCGAATCCCCCGAAACAAAAAAAGTGAATTGCAGCGGAACGCAATTTTAACCAAAATTGGCATAAGGAAGTATCCGGAGAATGTCTTGGATGAGTGCGAAGGTGGGAATTTGCGCTCAACCTCTTTTGAGTGTGAATTGAGTGCGAACCCCCCGAAACAAAAAAGTGATTTGCTGCGTCCAATTTTACCCAAATTTGGCACAAGGTATCCGGCAAATGTCTTGGGTGAGTAAGAAAATGGGAATTTTCGCCAACCCCTTCGAGTGTAAATGGGGTCGAACCCCGAAAAACAAAAAACCGATTTCCAGCTTAATGTAGCATCCAATTTTAACCAAATTAGCTAAGATTTCTCAAGAGATCAGCTTGAAAAGCACCTGCCCGTGCTTTTCAAGCTCTTGAGAAATCCAAGCTTGTCGAAGGGGTTGTTGAGGTGCTTTTCAAGCTGATCTCTTGAGAAATCCAAGCTTTTCGAAGGGGTTGTTGTTTTTTAGGTCGAACATCAAAACGACTAGAGCATATTGGTTCGGGGTTCAATTGTCATGGTCAATTTCTTATAAGAATAGATACTTTTTACATTGAGCGCCGCTGATCTTTGGTGGCACGAACTACATCATTTATGACTGGAATAGCCTCCCTGCCTCATCCCCTCTTGTTTCTCGTGTACATGCAGTCCTGGGCGCCGCACCAATCACGAACACCCAATTGTTGCAATTGCAATTCCCTCCATAGAAGTCTCGGGGGTTTTTAAGCTTCTCAAGAAAATTAACCCCAAGAAGGCCATGGGGCCGGATGGGCTGCCGGGTCGCATGTTGAAAGAACTAGCTCCGTCTTTGTGCGTAGTTTTAGCTCCTTTCTTCTCCCTAGTATTTCAGGTAGGGGATATGCCCATGGATTGGAAACGAGCCCTTGTCACTCCAATAAAAAAGAAAGATATGCCCTCAAATCGGCCAGACAGTTACCGCCCGATCTCTCTCACTTGTATTTGTTCCAAGATCTTTGAGCAGATTCTTGCAACATTTATTCGGAAATTCCTTCATAGCAACAAAATTCTTCACCGAAATCAATTTGGTTTTCGTGAAAAAATGTCATGTGAGACTCAAGTGATACTTTTAGTTGATGAAATTGCCAGGAATATGGACAGGGGACATTGCACACATGCCATATTCCTTGATTTCCAGAAGGCTTTCGATTTGGTCCCGCACGGCCAACTCTTACGTAAAATGAAATCGTTGGGATTTCCTGCATTTGCCTTAAAGCTCACTGCAAGCTTTTTATCTAATCGTTCCCAAATGGTGTCGGTTCTTACATCTACCTCCACTGAAACGCCCGTCACTTCCGGCGTTCCTCAAGGCAGTGTTCTGGGCCCACTTCTCTTTTTGATATATATAAACGACATAGTTGTCAATTTATCATCTGGTATACGGCTATTTGCGGACGACGTCGTAATTTACAGAGTTGTCAATTCCCCCGAGGACAGCTCGCTTCTTCAGTCGGACCTCAACCAGGTTTCATCATGGTGTGACGCCTGGGGAATGCGTATTAATCCAACAAAAACCAAATACATGGCTTTCTGCAATCGCTCACCAACTGCCCGCAGGGATGTAACATACCTGATTAAGGATCAGCCCATAGAAAATGTCAACATTTTCAAATACCTTGGTGTAATTATTTCTCATGACCTATCCTGGAAAGATCACATCAAATTCACCTGTTTAAAGCAAATCGCACACTCGCATTCATTGGCAGGACCATGCGTTATTCCTCCCAAGAGGCCAAGTTAAAAGCTTATTTATCCCTTGTCTTACCAATCCTTGAATATGCTGGAGCAGTCTGGGATCCATCAAGTCAGGAGCTTATCGCAAAACTTCAGGTGGTGCAGAGAAGAGCAGCTCGCATGATAACAGGTCGCTTCTCACGTGATGTCAGCGTAACTAAACTTTTGCATGATTTAAACCTTGATCCACTGGCAGCCAGACGCAAGGTGCATAGATTAAACCTGTTTTGTGACGTTCTTTCCAAATCCCTTAATTTTAGTCTACCTAACTGTTATTGTATAAAACCCAGCCAACGCAGAGCAGATAATGGCCTTGCTGTTTCCGCTCCGATTTTTAAAACGAATGTTGTCTTCAATTCCTTTTTTCCTAAAACTATCAGGGACTGGAATGGGCTCCCGTCGAGCTCAAAATTCATCACCCACGCACGCATGTCCCTAGGCGTCCCACCACAGACATGAGTCTCCTCTTCTCACTGTGACTGAATTGTTTTTATGCTTTGACTGTGTATTGCCATTTCTCTTTTATCGCTTTTAATTACTTGACGAGGTAACCATATTGGTGTACCGATATCTCTGTTCGTGTTCTGTCTGTCACCAGCGCATTTGTGACAGTATTTGTGTCTAATAATAATAATAAAATAATAATTGTTTCTGTTCTTTTTCATCTTTTAATCTGTGACTCATCAGAATGACTTCTTTCATTCCACGTCTGCCACCAAAACCTTTTTAACTTTTTGTGGCAGTATTGTTTTCATAAATAAATAAAAAAAAACAATGACTTATGAGGAAATATGCCGATGCGAAAGCAAGGCAAGAAACTGTGAATGTTAATCCTTTGCTCGCTGCCTTTTATTTTTATGAAAGGGCCGATAACTTTGTCCAGAAACAATTGAAAGATTCAGTTCAGTCCCTCAAAGGGCAGTCCAGTCCCTCAAGTTTACCTGCAGAGTGTTCCACTTAAAGGAGGCCCCGAGTGTTTTAGTTGGTTTTTCCCACCTTTTCAGGTTGCGCTGTAAAATTCTTTGAGATTTCGATGTTGCTTCACATGATATTCACTGCTGCATGTGGTTTCTTGAGTTAACATGGTGTTCAGAGTCTGGGCTTGGCGGGGACTGCTGCGCCAGACGTCGGACTGATTTATGCCGCTGTACTGGGTGCTGTTGCGGATGTCCACTTCCACCAACCCGTGTTCTGGCTCCCTTTTGCGCCTTTGTTTCTGGCCTGTCACCGCCCGTTTGGCGCCATTAGCATTTGCAAGGACTCTTTGCCCGGGCAGGAATGCCAAACGTTGTTTAAAGGATTCCCTCTTTCTTATACGTCGAACTCAGTTTCACGAACTTCTCCACCACAAAAATGCGTTGATCAACAGTGAACACAATGTCAAGCACCAAGAACCAAATCTTCAATTAAGCTAGCAGGGGCAAGCCTGGACCAGAAAAAGGACAAAAATTGAAAATATACATCATAGGGGCCTCTTTTAAGTGGAACACCCTGTATATTGACAAGCGCTGTAGTGTTAACAGAAGGAAATGTGTGATTGCTTTGATAATGTTTACCACAGTTACCCTGGATTGGGATTAAAGGTTCCGCAACCACACATCACACATCCGTGTCTTTTGAGGTTTTTTTCTATGTGTGTCACATCATGGGATTTCCTTTTTATCACTCTTCTCGAGAATTTTTCGTGGTGGGAATTGACAGGCACGATTATTGTTTTTTTACATGTCCAAGATTTGCAATTAAAGACATTGAAGTATCGAAAGAATGAAATTGAAAAGCATTTAACTGGATCATCTGGTTTGGAAATCAATACTCTTTATGATATTGCAGCTGACTTTCACAAAAAAGAGATATGTACGCAAGGAGTAGAACAACGGCAGTGGGTCGTGTTTTGCACAAATTTAGAGAAAAAATAAAAGGGGAAAATGATACCTAACAGAAATAACGTCTAATTATAGCAATGAAAGCAATGACCATGAGTGATGAGAACAAAAAAGTGATTTGCTGCGTCCAATTTTACCCAAATTTGGCACAAGGTATCCGGCAAATGTCTTGGGTGAGTAAGAAAATGGGAATTTTCGCCAACCCCTTCGAGTGTAAATGGGGTCGAACCCCGAAAAACAAAAACCGATTTCCAGCTTAATGTAGCATCCAATTTTAACCAAATTAGCTAAGATTTCTCAAGAGATCAGCTTGAAAAGCACCTGCCCGTGCTTTTCAAGCTCTTGAGAAATCCAAGCTTGTCGAAGGGGTTGTTGAGGTGCTTTTCAAGCTGATCTCTTGAGAAATCCAAGCTTTTCGAAGGGGTTGTTGTTTTTTAGGTCGAACATCAAAACGACTAGAGCATATTGGTTCGGGGTTCAATTGTCATGGTCAATTTCTTATAAGAATAGATACTTTTTACATTGAGCGCCGCTGATCTTTGGTGGCACGAACTACATCATTTATGACTGGAATAGCCTCCCTGCCTCATCCCCTCTTGTTTCTCGTGTACATGCAGTCCTGGGCGCCGCACCAATCACGAACACCCAATTGTTGCAATTGCAATTCCCTCCATAGAAGTCTCGGGGGTTTTTAAGCTTCTCAAGAAAATTAACCCCAAGAAGGCCATGGGGCCGGATGGGCTGCCGGGTCGCATGTTGAAAGAACTAGCTCCGTCTTTGTGCGTAGTTTTAGCTCCTTTCTTCTCCCTAGTATTTCAGGTAGGGGATATGCCCATGGATTGGAAACGAGCCCTTGTCACTCCAATAAAAAAGAAAGATATGCCCTCAAATCGGCCAGACAGTTACCGCCCGATCTCTCTCACTTGTATTTGTTCCAAGATCTT
This sequence comes from Sinentomon sp. SZTP_YWyxl, assembly GCA_030068105.1. Taxonomy (NCBI): domain Eukaryota; kingdom Metazoa; phylum Arthropoda; class Protura; order Sinentomata; family Sinentomidae; genus Sinentomon; species Sinentomon sp. SZTP_YWyxl. The sequence continues at coordinate 87 of JASGXE010006864.1, read as the reverse complement.
TGAGCAGATTCTTGCAACATTTATTCGGAAATTCCTTCATAGCAACAAAATTCTTCACCCAAATCAATTTGGTTTTCGTGAAAAATG
>JASGXE010006863.1:0-19389 GCA_030068105.1 Sinentomon sp. SZTP_YWyxl | reverse complement strand
TTGCGTCCGATCACCGATCCGCAACTCGCAACCATGTGCGACTCGTTTCCTCCCCCTCTCCTTCCTGCTGCTGTGGCTCATTCCCAACCTCTCGTTCAATTTCCATCCCGCCTTGTTGATGCTGATGACGACCTGAATGCAATGCAAGGCAAGGCAACAGGAGCACATCCTCGCCAACACGGATGAAAAACACAACCAAAGTTGAGCACTGCTCTACTTTTGAATGTGGCAGCCGGGTGCCCGACCGAAAAAACGAACCCGATCGTCCACACTGTGTTTCCAACGTCGTGTATGCTCGCTATAAGTGGGGTGAGGCGTCTTTTTATTAACCCTGACGGGAATTTGCATTACAGTATTGGTCTTTACCTTTTCATTCAGTATGTAAATAACTCGCTCACCCTACCCCTTCTCGTATGTTGTTGGTTCTCATTTCACTTGCATGTACTTTTCTGTCGCCTTTTTGCAGCCCAGTCTGCTCAATCACATGCCGCATTCCGCATTCGCTTCTGCACAATCCCCATCTTTTCTGCATTTGACCTTTCACAAACACTGAGCCACCTGCCTCTTCTTCTTCAATTGCCTGTATTTGTCAATTTGATGCACCTGATTTTTCCCTTGATACAACCGAATGATTTGCCATGTCTCTTTGTCCCCACAAAAAACCGAGTATCTGGCTTGGGCCCACCTGCGCAAAGCCCTCCAACTGGGTGTTTGCAAAAGGGACTTCATCCTTTGCTCAACAATGAGTTTGTCACAGAAAGTCAGACTACAGCTATTATCAATGCGGATGCAACCATTCAACCTGAACAACATGCCCAGGTGGCTCCGGCCCTCACCGTCGTTGTTGATCGCTGTAGGTTCTTGACAACTGTTCAAAGAAATAGTGCCACAGGGCTAGCTGCGCTGTCAACCAAGCATTGCCAAAATTCAGCTATCAATGATACCATTGAGCCCACTGATATGAGCCTTAATTTTTTAAATATAAACGTCCAATCGTTGAACTCAATCTTCAAGAAAACCAGCTTGCTTGACATAATAACAACTGAGAATGCCGATATCACATGCATTACAGAAAGTTGGATGTCACCAAGCACGGCTAGCTCTGAGGTCTTTCCAATGGTTTCAGCCTTTATAGAATGGACAGACAGCTTGTTGCACCAGGTGGTCCTGCAAGAGGTGGTGGAGTGGCCATTGCAGTCAAGGACAGCATGTGCAGCGCCCCTTTGCCAATCAATCTGGACTTTTCTTTTGAAGGTGTCATTGAAACTGTCTGGTGCCAAGTTAAACTTCCTGGGCAAAATTTAATCATTGGCTGCACGTACATGTCGCCATCCGCTGGTATAGACGCGGTACTAGAATTTAGGAACTGTCTTGTTAAGATCTTTGATCTGAACTTGAAAAATGGCAGAAAGGATGGGAAATCTGCACGTAACAAAGTCATTCTTGCAGGTGATTACAATCTCCCTGGCATTGATTGGAGTAACATAGCCAATCTTGGGCTACCTGCATTTGAGTCTGAATTCTTCAACTTAACTGAAGAATCTGGGTTGCTGCAGCTTGTACATGAACCCACTCGCTTTTCCAGAAATGGCACTTCTAATACGCTTGACTTGTTCTTCACAAGTTTTGAACCGGAAGACAGCATTGTAAGGATTATTCCAGGGATTGCAGATCACATGGCTGTCTTCTTATGTCTATCATTCTCCCTCCCCGGTATAAACACAGGCAAATTCAAACGTGTTAAAACATCACGGCAGTACGATTTAGCAAACTGGGATCTCCTCAAATCGTCCTTAGATAGTGCCCTTCCTCAATTTCTGGGTATCTCTTACAATGCTGGCTGCAATGAGTTGTGGGGATATCTTTATCACATTCTTTCTTCACTCCTAAACACCATACCCGCACGTGAGAGAATAATAGATGCGAGATTCCCTTGGATGAACCTGGAATTGAGAAAGTGTCTTGCGCTGAAACGCCGCAGGTTCAAAGCAGCATGCCGGTACCCCACACCACACAACTGGGAAAGTTACACGAATGCCAGAGAGGCCGCAGTGGGGTTGAATAATACTTTGTTTGCAAAATTTATTGAACATGCTATAAATACGCCCTATGCACACTCATTTTGGAACCACATGAGACAAAAGAGGAAGGGCTGCTCAGTTATTCCGGTTCTTGCAGAAAGGGATGGATCGCTAATTGTTGATAATGTTGAGAAAGCTGATCTTTTTGTATCCTCATTTCAAAATAACTTTGCTGAAATTTCACTTCCAATGCCGACCCCGCCTTCGATCGCTCCTTCTGAGATTGTACCAGATCTTTCATGTTTCTCTCCTGGAAATATTTTATTCCATTTCAGCTGTACAGAAATTTCAAGTGTAGTTTCTTTGATGTGCAACAAAAAAGGTCCTGGATTTGACAAAATCCCAATCCCCCTGATCAAAAACCTCAATGCTCCCCTGTCGAAATTTTTGGAAATCTTATTTAAAGAAATATATTATTCTGGAGTATTTCCTGATCATTGGAAACAAATCAACATTTGCCCCGTCCCCAAAAAGGGCAATCTCAACGACGTAAACAACTTTAGACCAATTCTCCATTTCTTTTCTGCGGTTCCGAAAATATTTGAGAAAATGTTGCACAACTTAATTCGAAATTTCTGTGAGTCAAACAATATAATTCACCCAAATCAACATGGGTTTCGGAAGGGAAAATCCTGTGAAACTCAGCTAACTGAATTGGTCTTTGATATCGCATCAAAATTTGAGTCAAAAACTCCAACACACGCAATCTTTTGACCTGGCAAAAGCTTTTGACAGTGTTGACCACGAACTCCTTCTTGCTAAGCTCAGGAGGCTGTCATTCCCGGTCACATTGTTGAAACTTATCAAATCTTACCTCACATCACGACATGCCAACGTCATCGTCGATCGCACGCCTTCCTCTGCTGTCCTCAAGCTCACCAGGGGGTTCCTCAGGGGAGTGCATTGGGCCCCCTTCTCTTTATTCTTTTTGTCAATTATATTTTTGATGTAATTAGCTGTAACATACGGCTCTATGCTGATGATATTGTGCTGTACACATTTGTCGAGGATGGCAGGGACGCTACCACTTTACAAAACAACTTGGACGCTCTTCATCAATGGTGTAAAGACTCACGAATGGAAATTAATGTCCAGAAATGCGCGTTTCTGCTCTTCCATCCCAAAAACTCACGAGCCCTTACTCTCAGACTCGATTTTTTGATTATAAGATAAATGATGAAACTGTGCCGTCAGTTTCCGTGTTTAAGTATCTCGGAGTCAAACTTCACGAGAATTTGGATTGGACTGAACAAGTCAACATGTCTATTAACAAAGCTAGATCTGCTCTGGGTTTCTGAGAAGGAATCTCTCGCACGGAAATGTTAAATCTAAACTTCTAGCGTACAAGACTACTGTCTTACCTCACCTGGAATACGCATCTGTCGTCTGGGATCCATTTCTTGTTTCCCACGCTGATGCGGTTGAAAAAGTTCAAAGAAGCGCAGCCAGATTCATTACTGGCAACTATGATCGCACAGCCAGCGTCACGTCTATGTTGACTAGTCTTGAACTTGATCCTCTCAGAATTCGCAGGAATGAGAAAAGGCTTGCATTCTTTATTAAAATTTTAAAAGGCAAAGCCTTGATTAAGATTCCCCCGCTTTTTGCCGAAAACTTTCAGAACAGAAGAGCCACTCATGATTTTCAATTCCGCATACCACTAATCAAATCAAATATTTTTCTCAATTCATTTTTCCCCAGATCACTTAAGGATTGGAATGCTCTACCTAGAGACCACCACTTCCTTCAAGCAATCACAACGCATAGGGGTGCCCCTCGCCACCTTGACGACTGACCTCTATTTTTATTTAATGTTACGTTATCCGCACTACTTTTTGTTCATAATTCTGACTTGTTCGCCTCTTCCTTTGCAATGAATGTTTGTGTTGTCAAGTTCTTTGTCTGGTGTAAATAGCCTGTAAGTATCGTTTCTGACATATTTGCACCTCATTATAGCAAATAAAATGAAAATAAATAAATAAATAAATAAAATAAATTTATGTGAGTACTCGTAGGTTAAATGATAACTTGCTCTGCTTGGATGTAGAGCACAATCTCACCAACAACCGTCCGTAAAAAACGCAAGACGTGGCTGCAATTCGTGCCTAGCTGTGAAGTGGGAAGCGAACAAGCTGCGAGAAGTTATAGCACGCAAGGCCAGGATTGCCATCCAGTTTTCAGTTCGAAGCTCCACCACCCCAGCACCAGCCGAGCCGTCACCACCCATGTGTCAACGCTATCGAGGTTTGCAATGACGAGTGCGGCAATTATGTCAATTGGAAAGAATTTGACTTTTGATGAGAATGATTTATTTATTTACGTACCTATATATCTTCCAATTTCATCTTTTGGTCTTCTGCGATATTGATATTTTCCCAATGGAGACGAAAGGCTCCCGGGGAGTTCTCAGCCCGGAGAAAAACAAAATCGACAATGAAAGTCTCTATCGCCGGTAAGATTCAGTAACAGACAACGCTATACGGTGAATCTCATAATTTGCGTATTTCGTATAGGCCCTATACAGGCCTATAAAAGTTTGAAGGTCAGGCGAAGACAGGGGTCAAATTTCAAAACAGCTAGATTGTGTTTTCTCTGCGTTACACAAATTTCATGTGTTGTGTTTTCCAATGCATTTCACCCAAAAATTCTGTAAATGGCGTCTGATTTGGCAGTTCAACTTTTTTCACAATGGCAGGTTTATCTCTCTTTATTTCGCTATACGAGATACTGGATAAAGCAAAGCGCATGCATTCTCAGGAACCTTTTCCTGCCGCATTTGCCAAATTCAATACCGTTTCGTGAAGAAATCCCTATGGAGAGGTAATTTTTGTGAACTCCACCCCTGTTTTATGAACTCCAACGCTCAAGAAATGCGCCCAGTTAACGGACAGGGCCTATGTATAGTTTGTCAATAATTATCATGGATGATCAATAATGAGGATGATCAATAAATATTGAGACTCGCATATTTTGAGCCGCTCAATTTCAAATATCTACACATGTATTTGAGAAATGGTCTTTTGAAAGAATGTCTGAAAAAATGGGCTTGATTGCTTTTCTAGTTTTGCAAAAATTAACAATTTTGTTATACACGTCTTTGAGATTTCTTCCAAGTGCATAAAATTCAAAGAAAAATCCGTGAAGCAGGTGGCCTTAAAATGGTTTTTGAGGCCAAAAACCCCTGTGCGTGGTAAAAATGAAAAAGTGAACCGAAATTTCCGGATCTTCCGAAATTTCCGAAATTTCCGCAAAAAACGAAAAATGTTTATCAAAAATGGAGCAGCCAACTGACATTTGCCGAAAGCACGCAATTTCGATCGAAAGGACTTTCTTTTGGCCTGAATTTGAAATTTGAGGTACCTGCGTGTCGTGCACAGATTGCGGAGCAATTGACATGTTTCATTTGGGTCAACGGAAGGTCCCTTATTTCCGAAATGCTCGGGCATGCCATGAAATTTTGTTTTTACGTGAAAAATTCACCCACTTTGTTGATTTTCATGCCAGCAACCTCAATTTTACCCACTCAGCAAAAACCAGTCGAAACTCCTTCATGAAATTGAGGATTTTGAGAAAACCAAATTTGTTATCAAACCCAAATTTTTCAGGCGATATTTCGAAAGACCACTGTATAGGAATGTATGAGAAGAGATTTGCATTTTGGCAGCTAGAAATATGCGAGTCTCAATAATTATTGCTCAACCCTCGTATGTTTAGTTTCTGATCCAAACTCACCGCCAAAACAGACAGAACATGGCATTGCTGAAAAAAAAACACAATCGCGATGATGGTTCTGACCATGAGTTCCAAGTCCTGCTGCCAATGGTCTCTTAAAAGCTTCGGCTTACGTGATGTGGCCATTCTTACGTGGTTGCCCCGATCCCGTTCCATATTTTCTTTTCAGCTGATCAGGTGCGTAACATTCTTCATGCATTTCCGATTTTATCAGTAATATACGTATTATAATGTTCTGTCAGTTCCGTCACGGAACTAAACTTCCGTCAGCTGCAATAAAATTAAAGCTTTCTGGTCCCGAAAACCGTGCCTATAAATGAAAAAAAAATAGATGATCAAAAAACTTAACTAGATGTTATTCCGGTGATGACATCTCCCAGGCAGCGGCCGGTTTCAGCAAAAATTTTGGTATAGGCGAGAAATTGTTTTGATACCTCTGGTTTTTTGGCGCCCCTCAAGACATTGCTGCAGTGACAGGGGTAGAGACCCGAGGTGGGGGTCTGGATCAGAGCCCCATGCGATGGATGGTGTCCTTGGAACGGGTCGTCGGCCACGACCCGTTCCAAGGCGTGGGGATGGAGTCCTTCAGGGGTGAAGCGTTTGCAATTTCTACGCACATTTTGGATCCGATTTTGGGCCGTTTTAGGCCAGTTTGGGCCTTGACTTTCATCACATGGTGACATTTTTCTCCATTTTGCGGTCCCATTTTACCAGAAATAAATGAAAATTTGGCCTAATTCTATCATCACCAGCATCATCAATTCGGTAGTCAATTATATATTTGATTCAGCGACGAAAATTTAGCACCAAACTTTTTCCTTTGTAGTCCAACCAAACGAAGAAGAAAAAAATTGAAAATGTTTTTTTCCAAAATTAATGCAATAAAATTGTTAAAACAAAACTTGTGAAACAGATGTCGCAACATGTTGATGAAACAATAAGACACTTTTTTCTTTGTGAAAAAAAGGACGCAAGTAAAGGAAAGTTTCGGAGGCAACACCATTTCTGCCATTCAATTTACGTTTGTGGCTCCATTAATTTTCCCGATGCTGTACTGCAAGACGTTTCTTCTAGAAATCCAGAGGAATTGACATCAAAAATGCATAAAAGAGGAAAAATATGCAGCTGCGGTCCAAATTAAAAGGAGCTTATACGGGATAGAGAACTCTATATGAAAACATTAAGAGATTGAGGCTTTTATATTTTTATTTTTTTAGAAACGATCATATTTTTAAAGCAACTGCGGTTGCTTCTGTTATGGCAATTTTGATCATGAAATGCAAAGAAATTGGCACTGGTTAAGTACGAATGTTCAAATGGAACACGTTCGAATGCGAAATGATAAATTGATGCAGTAAGTGGCGAACGAAAAAAAATTTATAATTTATTGGGTATTGGATTAATACCGATTCACGGTTCAGGGCGATATATTTCTGTGATATACATGCGAGCTGTTGAGAGGCTATGCTGAATATAAATACAATCACAAATTTATTCTGCGTCTTATCCTGAAATCAGTGAACCAACTGAAACTTGATCTTGAAGGTGTATTGTACGGGCTAATAAATGATTTGATGAATTAACAATTTGATGGTGAATCTCGGGGAAGTGAATTCAAATCTCTCATTTTTCTGGGAAAATACGTTTTATAATACGGATAGATAATACGGATAGATCCCTAGATGTTCAGCGTGATCAGGGGTTGCATAAAATGTATCCATTATCATCCTGCGTTGAGGGCAGCGCAACATGTACTCCGGAGGGACTTTTATTTTTATTTGGGAGTAAAACGTTTTTATGAAAAATTTCAGGCGTTTCTTCATTCGGAGTTGTGCAAGTGGCGTCACCTCAATCGACTGAATTAATCGATAATGCACGAGGAAAAGGTGAAATCGCCAGAAATAAAACGGGCAGCCCTTCATTGAGCTCTTTCGAGTGTACAATATCCCTCGCGATGAATTTCGCGCAAGGTATCACCTTGAAGAATCCTGAATGGAATCTTCTCGAACGATTTCGAATTCCTTTAATCTGGTTATCGTATTTACAATCAGATCAGGCCGATGCGTCAGCGTTTGGCACAGGTGAGGACGTTGTACGAATAAAACTAGTCAGAGAGCTGTGGAATAGGTCTTTTCTGCCATGATGCTGCTATTCGCCGTTGATCGCCTCATCATCTTCATTTACATTTCATTTTTCGCTTCATCTGAATACGAATGTTCTGAAGATGTGAATTTCACTTGTTAAAGCGAGGAAATCAACGCTCCGTTCTGGAGGTGAGTTCCAAGCTTCAAAGCTTGATATGGTAGAATCTTATGTGGTTTAATGAAGGCCTGAAAGCTAATTGCTAAATTTTTGTACGGTTGAGACTGAATAGAAAGCAACTTAACAAACTTCCAGTGACTTACGCCAGTTTTCCCAAGTTTGACCCAATTCTAGTGGCCTATACTAATACGATACCAATACTAATCTAATCCCATTACTTGGAGTGAGAATAATTAGAAAAAGAAAGCAATGTTTTGGAAACTGGTTTTTCAAAATGAGAGTTTATCTGATTTTTCCTCAATGTTTATGGGAAGACTGAAGATCGTCACCTTCCAGATTTTGTAAAGGTTCGACATCTTGAATTCGGTGTTGAATACGGCAGCATGTCGAATATGTTGCCGAAAGCTTTTCCTTTTTGCTTCTCGGGTTTTTAAGATGTTTAAACCTTTTGGGTATCGGATTTTCACATTTTGAGGTGATTCTTCTGAGGAAGTTCTCAGTGATTCTCCTTGTTGGAAAAGACTTTCTCCATTGAAAAATAAGCTTTGAATTGAATAATAATTACACAATTTATGAGATAGAGCTTGCGATGTAGCGATGGCTGTGTAGGTATCTGCTTAATTGCCTTTTGTGACCTTGCGCAAATGCTTTGTGAACTCAGGCAGACATGATCAATCACCAAGTTCAATCCATTGAGGAGCCATGTCTTGGGAAATGAGTCACAACATTCAACAACAGTCAATGAAAGCCGCAAATATGTTGGCTTCTCAGCAGTGATTCAAAGCCGTCAGCTAAACTTCAAAGAAACCATTCAGGCAAAAGGGGATCAGCAACAGCAAATTCAACGTAATTTTTTTTATTTTTTATTTTTTTTTTTTTATTTTTTTTTTATGTGCAGTAAGCATTCCAGTCATGCCCACTCATGGGCGATCAGGGCAGCTTACAGCTCAGGCCAGAGTATGAGAAAGAAAGAATTTTTATTTATTAATGGAAAGTGAAGCGGAATACGAGAAGGAAGAAAAACAAATGAGCGCAGCAAAAACAAGGAACTTACATAGGTTTCATTGAAGTAAATAAATCAGTTTGCTTAAATATATGTATGTATGGGTAAGCACATGAATTACAGAAATTAGGAATAGCAGGAAACGGAGTGCAAGAATTCTTAGGTAATTGGCCTGATTGATTTATCCTCAGCGTGTTTCGCCTGAAACCCTGGCTTAAAGGTAGCAGGAAGAAACGCAGGAGGAGTCGATAATTTGGAAAAAACACATGACAATGGAATGCATAATAATCAACAAACAAGGTTTTTCACGTGCTTCCCCGCATATCAAGAACAACTGGGATTAATTTGTTTACAAGGGTGCAATTAACCTAAAGGGTTGTACGAAAATTCATTCAAGTGAAGCGTGGATACGTGTAGGGTCAACGTTTTTGACCAGAAAACCGATCAGTGTTTGGATCTAGATTACACGACACAGCAGCAAAAATATAATGTAAGCATCAATCCCAGTAGTTCAATCTTCGTAAACAGAGTAAGTCAACTAGAAAAATACAGAACATTTGGAATGAAAAAGTGTTGATGAACACGTAACTAAAACAACGTTTAAGTTCACCAAGAGAAAAAAAAAATTAAAATTGGTTGAGGCAAGGGATGAAATGATATCAGGAGTGAGCAATAAGAACAAACTTTGTAATCTCAGACTCAAGGCTCTGTAGGAGTCAATATGACTCCTATTGTGTAAATAATTTGACTTCGAGCAAAAATTTTATGTTCACGTTGATTGGCAGTGGGACAAAAAAAAAAAAAAAAAAAAAAAAACTGACCAATGAATTATGAAATCAGTTTTAGGCCAGAACACATTATTCAAACCACTGTAAACGATCAGCAAAGTGACCACATCGCAACCATCAGCTAAGAATGTCATCTAGAGGCTCACAGAGCGAAAGGCAACATCACGGTTAATTCTCTGGCATTAAAAGCTACTCCAAAAACTGTAATCGTTAAAGTGGTGGTCAACAAGACAATTCCAAACTATGAACACTATCATCTCTCCTGTCGCGAGTATGGAAGAACTGTGAATATCCATGTGGTTCACCGAATGGGTTTTTTCGTTTTCGTTTGTTAGTTTACCTCTTATTGTTCAAGGCAGCTCATCCAATAAAGTTGAGATGAAAACATGAAATCATGTTTAGTTTTTCTCAACTAAATAAGATCCTCCGTGCGGTCATCTGATTCGTAAATTGTGGTTTCCACCTGATCTCAGGTCAGACCAGCATTCAGCGGGCACTTCTGGACTTCTTGTCCTTCCTTCCGTTTATTTTCGATTTCGAGTGCCTGAATTTGAATGATGAGATTGGAAACCCACACAACGTTTGCACAATCGAGAATTGGTAGTACGAGCACAATGTAAGCTTTCCATTTTGCTTCCACTGAAGTCGAAACATGTTCCGGCGGAGAAGGCCTAACACTTTATTTCGCGTTAAAATAATTGATGTATCCATCCCATTTGTGATTCTCATCCACAAATAACCCCAAAGTACATAAATAGATGTTGTATTTAAAAGAGCTTACTCTGTGAATGGTATCTTTATTTACGGTGGTTGTGGTCAGCAAAAAAGAGGCGTGCACCTATGGACCTATTAAAACACATAAAGGCAAACCTATTAATCCTCATGCCTCATTTTGCACAGCAATGCTCAATTTTCAATAAATCGTTTCGAAGTAAATCCTGTCAATTCGAATCTTATGCTGCAATAGACAAGGTCATCCGCGAAAAGCCCAACTTTGCAGTCAAGACCAACGGCAATTTCTTTTATAAAGAGCAGGAACAGCAATGGACCAAGAACGCTGCCTTGCGGAACTCCAGAATTGATATATCCGTATGATTCATGGGAGACCTTACATCTCCATTTAACTCAAGAGGAACGACGACCACACATCGGATATGAGCTCGATGAAATTACGAGAAAAGTTATAGCTACATGCATAGCTTCAAAATAAGCTAGACTGTAGGAAATTACATCAAAGGCCTTGTTTAAATTAAAAAGATGCCATGCACAGGAATTTTGCGCTCAAGCGATTAACTTAGAAGCGAAGAGTACTCGTGACTGTCGGAATGTCTGTCAGAACGCAAACAATCATCATAATGCAAAATCGTCCTGTTTACTATTGTTCATAGGTTTAAAAGCAGACAAGTCATTCGAATGCAACGATCAGTGTTGAGTGCTGTCTTCTGCAGAAAAAAACTTTACACGAACATGTCTACTGGCGGAGACAAAAGAAGCAAATGAAAAAGGCCCGCGGCCTCAGCAGTTTCAAACCACACGAATTGAAATATTATCGTTTTGGTGCTTTCGATGATTTCTGTGATTTCGTGTTCACTCAAAATTCAATCACGCCATCGGGTGCACGCAGACATGCCACCTCGACTTCCTTTCGCACTATGGATAAATGATCCGTTTGAATTGTGTTAGCACCACAACATATGTGACAACAACGTTGAAAATCTGGAAAATAACAAAATAAACAAAGGATTGAGAGAAAATCGCGAGTAGTCGCGCAATTATATACAAGCAATAAAGATGATTCTGTTTCCAATAACGATTCCAAAAACGTCTCAATATTTGGTTATTTTTCAGTTGTCAAAATCCCAACATCGGGAGTCTTTTTTTCCTTGACGTCGGATGTAATTATTTATTTAAAGAAATAATTATCCTTCAAGCAATCTTTTTTGCAATTCAGCAAAATAGAAACGAATTTTAATGAACCTTACAAGAAGTAAGTTGTAAACCTCTCTCCGGTTTTTTCCCACCAGTGATCCAAAATTTTTTTTGCATCAATCTGAGACACAAAAAAAAGCAGGGGCGTCCAAAATTCTTTAGCCACTGCTGGGTGGTGCCTTGTGTCCATCAGAGTTGTTGTGAGGCTAGTGTGGAGATGGTTTTTTCTTGTAGTTTTTGAGCAAATAACTGGTTTTTCTTGATGCCACTATTGAATTTGACTTTTATTTTTTTTCACTGCTTTTGGTTTAATTATAGTGCTTTTAGTTCAGGTGCGAGAGCTGAGACATGATATGCGAGACAATTCTTTCTTTCACGGCCGTAACAATCCCTCAGAAACCTGAGTAAACTAGTCATTTCTCCTTAATCATGGTGACACATGATTGTCATATTCTGATTATGATTCCAAGCATAACTACTGGACACAAATGTTCACTGTCTCCCGCAGGGATAATCGATGAGTCAACGCATAAGCTGGAAACATCGTCATTGTCATTGGCCAAAAACGAACATGCCATTGGGTAAAACCATTCTAACTGCGCCTATACACAACGGTGGTATTCCCCAAAGCCAATAACCCTAACGCTAGTCCTAAAGCTTGAAAACTAGCCAATTTAATGGACAGATCTGTGTCGCAAAAGTTTATTTCTGCGCATAGTGCTATTTCTTTTCCATTGTTGAGATAAATACATCTGAATGTGTAATTGGCTTTTCTCTAAGCTTAGGGTTATAGGGTTGTGGCTAGTGGCTTTGGGGAATACGGCCGTGTCTTTGGGCAGGCACGTATGTAAAGTTCCGCCAAACCAAGATTGAAATTTTGCAAATTAGAAATTGTATTAAGTTTCCCATATTCGGGCAAAATTCAGGCGGAGTGCATGGCCAACCTGATGTCATGTGAGAGAGCTTTTGCTGGCTAATAACCCCGGTTCTCGATTGTGACCTCGTCGCATGACATGACAGATCTTTTCTCAATTACAGGACTGTAAAATTTCAATCTTGGTTTGGCGAAACTATACAACAAAATCACAAAGCCAAGAGGTAACTCGACCAGGCATGAAAAATGAACAAGCAATCACATGAAGCTTGCCAAATCTGGGAGCAGAGACACAGTGAATCCATTAAAGAGCAAAACCAAAAGAGTGTGAAATGACAAAGGAACGCAACAACGACATCATACACATATACCAACAGTCTTGATAAATGTATGCGCAACATGCCGTTTAAAAATCATAAACTCGACAATTTGCAAAGTGGATTGATGCAGGATTCACCACAGACCAGCAGGAAGCATTCGAAAAAGGAAAAACAAAGGTTTAATTTTCTAAACTATAGTTGGGGGTCACAGCCATTAAAGCAGCTGAAAAAATTAAACGTTATGAAACACCTTGGTTGGGTGCCTACTTGCTGGGTTATGGTGACGAAATAATGTGGGAAAGTTCAAAATACAAACGTAGGCAACGTAATGGTGAAAAAGTTTGGCAGTGATTTTAAAAAGAGAGATACCTTTCTAGTGGAATGCCAGGCATCAGCCAATGGGCATGCAATGCAAGCAAAACGTCCCACCTTAAAAACCTTCCGAAAACTGGTTTGACCACAAGCGCAGGTGGCATCGTCGAAAGTTAAGTTCCCCTTTCGTTTGCTAAACAATAAAAAAGCTCCCAACTTGCCTCTCAATAACAGTTTACAACACAAGTCACTACATTACACAGCAAGAAGTTAAATTAGCTTTTTACCATGTTTTGTGATTTACCATGTTTTGTGATTTACCATGTTTTGTGAGTTGACAGCACTTCGGAATATGCGCAAGGATACGGGTAAAGATCTAAAGTCTTTAGCCGTAAAAAACAGAAGTTGCTGCATTTTTTATGTTTTTTGCCATTTTTGTGAGCTGAGACGTTTTCTCGCGCCAACTGCGGATGTAATGTAAAGTTCCGCCAAACCAAGATTGAAATTGTACAAATTAGAAATTGCAACAAGTTTCCTCTTATTCGGGGGAAATTCAGGCGGGGTGCACGGCCAACCTAATGTCATGTGATAAAGCTCACATGACATTAGGTTGGCCCTGCACCCCGCCTGAATTTCCCCCGAATAAGAGGAAACTTGATGCAATTTCTAATTTGTACAATTTCAATCTTGGTTTGGAGGAACTATAATAAATACACAAAGCGGAAATGGATCTGCATGTCTGTCGTGGTGAGAGCATAAAAATGTTTCAGATAAAAAATTATCAAAACATCGAATTTATTTTTTTTTCTATGGCGAAAAACTTTAGGTCTCCCTGTTTTAGAACCTGCTTATCTCTCGGTGTTATCAGCCATGAGTTCTCTTGAAATGGTGACAATTGCTACATTGCTCTAATTATTGTTCGAAGCACTTTCAAACAATTATTCGCAATTCAAAGTTGGCTTATGACAATCATTCAGGAAAAACACCGACGGAGCCACACGTTGGTCAACCAGTTTAATCCTTTAATTAAAATTTCCTAAAATACCCACAAAATATGTTTTAATCATCATGCTTTCAACGGTGTCCTAAAAGTCGACGTAAAATTAGACTTTTTGCTGTCTTCAGCTGCGGCCGATTTTTGAAAATTCCAGAAGAATTTCCAGCTTACTGATATAAGTAAATTCCTTGTCAGAAATTGGAATCCCAAAGCACTTTGCTGAAGCGGCTGCTGGTTGATTTGTTCGTAGAGATTACTGAGCTGAAAAATATTTAGAAAAACCAATTGACTCCAATAATATACGTAAATAAAAAACTCGCTTCTGCGGACACGTGAAATCTAAGATAGACATGGGTTTCCGTATTTACAGTTGCAGGAAATATTAACACTTCCTGAAGCATTGTCAAAGGGGTCCAATAAGACCCTCTCTGCACAGGTCATCCTCGTTGTCCTCATGAAATTTCATCCATTGAGATACGAGTCTAATACAGTCTAATTTTTATAAGTTCAGCTCTGACCTCTCGTGACCCTAATCTCTTTATACCTGCTTTGCTATTGTTCCGCACTGAGTCAACCAGCAGGGCATTGCAACTCTTTCGTAGCATCGTGCTGCTGATTTTCATATTCCGGTTTTTTCATTGACATGAGATAGTACTTGTGTGGGCGTGAAAAGAATGTTTGGCTGACGCCAGTTGGCGTCGGTTGTGTGGATGTGAGGGAACGTAAAGTACCTCGGCGGAAAGCCTTCGGGGATTCCTGCCTAATTCCCATCCGAGAAAAAGGTCAGAGCTCAACTTATAAAAATTAGACTGTATTTTTCGTTCGTCCTTAGAACCACAATGTCAACAAGGCGTGTGGAAGAGGATCAGAGGGCAACAACGCACACTTCGACTGGGATGGGCTGGGCTTGAGGGATGAATCATCAAAAAAGGACATTGCGCTAATCTCTGATCAGGGTCAAAAAATTTATTTGTTCCGTTTCATTTCTCTTCCCGTCTTGTTCGAACGACTTGCGCGCGCGCTCTGACGGGAGCGTCCTTGAACTACCGTATTTTCACAATAGCGGTCTCAGCTGCTCAACTTCACATGGCAAGGTACCTTATACGTTCGCATAGATTTCTGCAGAGTGCATGCTTGAAGTTTAAACTTGATGGCAGTGACTGTCCACTGCGTCCTTCTGTAGGAGTCTCAATTTCACAGTTTTCTTACTTTGGGGCCTTATGTGACTGCTCGGTTATAGAGTTACTAAACCCCGGAAGTATCGAACTGAATAAAAAAAGGTACTTATGGCCAAACCGTGACAACACATACAGAATATTTCACGATATGATAAGACAGAGATAGAAAGAGAATGAAACCATAAGGTAAAAACATTGGCACTTTCCAGCTAATGGTAAAAGGACAAATGACCAAAACAAAAGACACTCAGTCATAATAGCAACACTTAAAAGCAATCGACCAGAAAAGCAAGAGCACCCTGCACTTCTCCCACCAGCCATGCTTATAAAACTCTCTGAACAGAGCAGGAAGAACAATCGCCTCCTGAAAATTGCAACGTTAAATGGCTGGGAGAATGCAGAAGCAAGTAACTGGAGAGGAAGATAAATTTGCCAACATCTTTGATGAAAGATATAGGCCTAATCTACCGTTGGAAGTTGAATAAACTGAACTGAATAATCGGTAACAGTTCGGAATACCTTGCCGACATTGGACTGGACGAGTTATCACCATTGCTCTGTGATATGCTTAAAGCTAGCTAAACCCAACCTAACCTATCCTAACACATCTATCCTAACCTATCCTATCCTACCTATACCTCGTCCTCATCTTCCTGTCATATTTTGCCTACTTGAGCGTGTGTGAAAACTCGTCCAAATCAACTTTTTTTCAGATGTCGGCAGGTATTCCGAACTGCAACTGAATAAGCCCTTCCCCAGCATTGCAAGACAAACAAAATAGGCACACAAATTTATGCATCGGAGCCAGCGTGCGCCAACCAAACCCTGCTTGTGGACATGTTTCTTTTTGCCGACAATCTCCGGAGACAAACGAGTTGAACGCAGATGGATGCACTTTTTAAAGTTGAACGATGGAGCACTTTTTAAAGTTGAACGAGGGCTTCACCAGGCAGCCGCGTCATTAAAAATGGGCCAATCGTTTAGAAAAGAGCATTTTCTGCTTCTTGAGACGATCACAGACAGAAATTCCCAAGTTGGTACTCGTAAGTTTAAAAGATTGGCAGGGATCATGGTTGACCATTGAGACGTCACCACACAAAATGTTGAACACGAAAACAAACTACATCAGAACTGAATAAGCGGGTACTTACTTGATACATCTCGGATTTGGTGAATTCATTTCGTTTTAGCAGTTGATTCACAATCGCTAACAGGTCTCTACCCTGAGTAAAAAATGAATGAGAAATTACTCGTCTTCGTTTGTCTGTGATAATTTTTGTCATTCAACAGTTCCCAAGGAAGCCGAATCAGCAGTCGGGAAAACTTGGCAACTCAAAAAATTTCCAGTCGGGTTATAGACCTTCACTTTGTAATTCCGTTTGATTCTTCTCTTTCGTGAAAACGAATGGGACCATTTTTTCTCCGAATTTCTGTACTTGGAGTATAGTATATTGAGGAGTCTATACTTGGAGTATAGAGTGTACTATAGGTACTCCTTTTACTTCGAGTAATTTGAACATTTGGGAAAGACAACAATTTTTCTGGTGGAAGATTTTCTGGTCTCATCGTCCTTTTTGTTCGTACCTACTCTTTTTAATTCGAACATTGGATGAATTGAAAATCCTGAGTGGACAAAATTCAGAACCAATAACATGGTCAATACTCGTAACATGGTTGGAAAATGTCAACTGCTACAGTTCACATCACAATGATAATTTTGTAGAAAAATCATGGCACATGGTATCTAAATCCCAGCAAATTTGGTGTTGTATGGATACTATCGGCAGTGTTCCCCATTGCAACTCACACTCAGTTACAACTCAATAGCCACTTCAGCAGACGGATTTATCTTTCGCAAGAATGGAAAAGGAATAAGCGTTGTGCATAGAAATGAAATTTTCGCAACACAAATATATTCATTGAATTTGTCCCAGAGTTCAACCTTAGGGTGAGGCGCAATGGGCAGTACGGTCGTTTACCACTGGAAAAGAAAGGTGAAATTTTGCTAATTGAATTTTTGTTGAAACATATTTTAATTGGAAAACATATTATCTGTCTTGCTTGTTCAATTTTTACGTATACGTATTTCGAAGAGTGTGAAAGATATCAACTGGTCCCGATGTACGAATACAATAGAAGCCTGCATGGGCACAATTTTTTCCAAATATGATTTCGGCAAATTATTTCTTGACATCTTCTGATAAACCATTGATTTACTTATCGCACCAATGAGCAGGATTTGATGTGGCCTGCAAAATCATGCCATATAAAGCATTTTGCGTTTGGCGAACAGATGGATTGCACACAAATTGGTCAAAATGTATTTTGTCGATGCAAAATGTATTCTGTTGAGAATTGCTTCCGGACGAAATCCATTTGTCTTGCAGTTGTTTGGGGAAGATAACATTCAGTTGAGCGTTACAAAAGCAGCATTTCTCTGATCGCGATTTGCTTGAGTGACGTTGAATTTACTTACGAATGATTGAAGCTTGTGTCCATGATTGCATATTTGGATAGCGTTGACTAAGACGACAGCAAGGTGCACGAGGTAACTAAAGGGAACATGTACTGCAGAATTGATTGGCCAATAGAGCATGGTCACGGTTTTGGATGCTGAAGTGACAATCTGGCAGAGGAAAAGGATCCCGAAGGCATCGTTCTCTGCCTTCACCATTTTGACTACCTTCGAGTACAATTGGTTGTAGCTCCACATCTGAGCGAAAAACTGTGGCATCTTTCCGTTTCCAAACGCTCTAATCTGATAAAAGCATATTCAGAAATAAAAACTCAACTAAAGACAGCCCAAATGCGCGGCTTTTTTGGCGGAACTTCACTGAACACGATAGGTATAGTGGCAACGGAATTATTGAAATTAATTGAATTGAAATGAATTGTTTATTTTCGGGGCAAACCCCTTATCAAATTGAGTACAAAAAAATTTTGTCAACTTCAAGAATCATAAAAATAACAACACAAATATTTCAAAAGATTCATCAAAAAGATTTAGCGAGACGGTGATGAAAGATAGGTACACTGAGGGGAAGATTGAAAGTGGACTCAGGCAACTGGTTCCACTCAGTTACTGTTCTGGCCATGAAGGAATATTTCCCCCCATCCCTTTTGAAACTCAACAACTTTATTTTGTATGGATGATCATTGCGGGATTAATAACTGGGCTGTTCTATAGTCCAAAGACTCTCCCCTCCCTCCAACGTTCGACACAACAAGCAGCAAAGCAATTAACCTGGCAATTTTTCTTCCGATGGCCAGGGGTTTCCAGCCGAGGGAAAGCATCATTTCAGAAGCACTGCTCGTGCGCTTGTATTCAGCCATAACAAAACGCACGGCGCGGCGCTGGACAGACTCCAAAATGCTGCAGTTGGTTGCGAGAAAAGGATCCCAAGCAGGAGATGCATACTCCATTATTGGGAGAACAGGATTTTTATATGCAAGTTCTCGAATTTTTGCAGGGCATTTCCTAAAGTTCCGTTTTATGAAATAAAGGGCGGAATTAGCCTTTGCTGCAGTGCGAGCAAAGTGAGGCTGCCAATTTAGTTTACTCTCAAGAACAACACCAAGGTAAGTTATTATTATTATTTGACAAAAATAACGGCAATGAATTGGCGCTATAAGTACACTTACGCCTAGTCAGGGCAAGTTAAAAACTAAAGGTCATCATCATCATCGTGGAGTCATATGGACTGATAGCCATTCGGCTGGTGGTCCGACCTTTTACCTTGTTGCACACACCTTGGGCTCGCAAGGAGAACTATGCCCCATAATCGTAGCCCAATTCTGCTCTGCATTCAACTGAAACGACTCGGACCAGTTTTCCGGCGTATACACGCCAACCCGCAGGTTTCCCGGAGAGAGTCATGCTCTGCAGAGCAGTGATGTGCGACTTGTGAGATGT